>JAZHYW010054875.1:0-24988 GCA_037355805.1 Ixodes ricinus
GTTGCATGTCTCGTACAGTTCTTCACATCTTCGTTTCGGGATGGCTTATAACCAGTCAGAACGAGTACCAACTCAGGTCGCCTGATGTTTTGTTCACAGAGGCTTGATGCCGAGCAGTTACCAACGTATGGACTGCAACGGTTAGCTCCAGCCATAGCTGAGTACTCGATCACAGACGATTGGTCACAGGACGATCCGTTACTAGAAACATAGGACGACTCGTCATGGCACCGTCACATCGACGTCAAGAAACAAATCAAAATTTCAACAACCGCCCACATCCCCGACGATGAGCTCACGACCTCCCACGCATTGTTAACCAACGGTATCGTGAAAATCCACCCATTAGTCATTGCCTTCCCATTGACATGGTCTCCATGGCTGATCGCAGCTCGCCGGTTTCCGAACGAGCACACCCGATCGGCAAGCAAATCAGCCTTTAGTTTGCCAAGAGTCCGACAGGTTGGCACGTAGTTCCTCTGCCGCATGTCTCCGTAGAAGCATCGTACTTACCCTCCTTCAAGGCTGCGACTCCCATCCTCTTGAATGTGGCTGAGCCCAAAGACAAGCCCGCTCTGAGGCCGACATCGTTAACCTGTACCGTTCGTCATGTCTGTATTCCAGACAGTTTAAAGACTACGCTAGATTAAGAAAATTTGCTGACAACATCGACCGAATCAATAAGCCAAAACATTGTCGCTACCCTCGTCTTCGAAGCCAGCCATCATTCAAGATATTGTCCACGTTTCGACAAAGGAAACAGCACTCAGAGACAACGTTTAACGCAAGGACCAAGTTCAAAAATGTTGCAAACAGAAGACAACAGCAGAGGTACCGTGGCGTCGAGTCGGCGTAGAGCAGAGTCAAAGAATTGACGTACCAGGGTTACGCGCTGCGTTTGAACACCGACTCGGGAGTTGGGAATGACAGAGTTCGAACTCAACTCAAACTCGCAAAAATAAATCAGTGATTGCACACTCATTTTTCGTAGGCAAGCGATGATATCAAATAAATGCGTTGTTCTAATGGCGCGCGGTTGGTTATAGGCTTCACTCGAATTGTCTGTACCAACACATATTTTCTTGGGGACGAATTGCGTGAAGAGTCATCCCATGACGAGTTCCACGAGAATCGTCCTTAGACTAATCGTCCTGTGACGAGTGCATGTGACGAATGGATCAGTACTTTCGCTGCTCCGTGGTGACAGCGATATCTGGAGGAACATCGGTTCAGAAACTCTGCGTAAAGTAACGTCACAAGAAAACAGAATGGCAACGTGCGTTTACTCAGGGCCGAATCGACGTTCTATTAATTGTTGTTGCTGAGTGTCCTCTTTTCATTACTTGCGTTTATATAGCCAAACTTTCTCTTTTTATCATCAATGTTCCGGGTTCGAGGCCCGATCCGTTCAGGGGTACAGCTGAGCATTTGACGGACAAAATCGTCTCCCATTCTACGTTTGGTTAGAGGGCTGCATGATTTCCATTAGCCTGTTATTTGTGATAAGTAGAGAATTGTAGTAGGGACGGAACTGATGACCTAGGCTGGCTGTCATCGCTCTGCGCTGCATCATATCGTTATCGGCATTACATCGCGGGTATCGGAGGCATCGGAACGGGTCTACAGTTCGGATTGGCTGCAACGATTTCTGCCAGCCCGAGGTAAATAGCGTCTATTCGCCTCAAGGAGTGCTCACGTCATAATAGTTACCATGCAGGGACACATATAATTCAGCGCCTTGTTCTAATGGCAAGCAAGGGCAGCCGACATATTGAGTAAAATACGCAAATGAAGCTGTCATTAAAATACTGTTGCCATTAATCGGAATAGGTCTGCAACAATAAGAACTTGAACAATTCTTCCTCTGCCTCTTCGAGGAAACGCAACGACCAGCTCTCTGGGGTAACGGTCAGTTACTTCTAAGGAGGGTAATTGTAGCCGTAATAAATCATAATCTAGCTCCGTGCATTGTAAATGTAATTTCACATGTACAAGTACAGTACGATTACTCGCTGAAAATAATGCAGAGCATACAGAGGAATGTATCTCTATCCAGGTCTCAGTTTGTGGTGTCTCAGCGTAGAAAGACCGCCAACAGTTCGATTTGGGATTCGAGGGTCAGCCGTCGTTCAACAGCTGGCAACAATAAGAACTTGAATAGCCCTCTCGTGTTTTCGAGGACACGTGAGTGCACGCCACAGTTTTAATCATCTTTGCACATCACCACTTTAGAGGGCACTGTAATTGTAATTCATTACAATTTATCTTGTAGCTGTAACGGTTCCTCATCTCATTTTCAGTAACGTACCAGTTCGATGAGCATCGTATGGTCATGTATCGCCATTTCCAGTGCATCGTTGTTATGTTCTGCACTAGCGCAGTCTCACCGATTAAATATCAACAGTTAGGTTGTGGTTATATGCATAAAGTCTTAGAGGTGCTATTGTTCAACGTGATAGATTTGTCTCAAAGCTGTAGATCGAGTTGTTTGTTTGCCAATAAATTGCTCATCTACAGCTGAGAGATAATGATCATCGAAGGCACAAGCAGTAGTAAATGTGAAATCGAAGGAGTCTAGTTCAGGGTCATTAGATTTGAATACCAGTTCTGCATGTGGACTATTCGAACTGCCTGGAACTGGTTCGAACCGGTTTGAACTGCAAAATCGAGAATATCTTTGTAATGGCACGCCAACGAGTGAAATGAGTATCTAGCTTTATCACGTAGGTCCACTTTATTCAGTAGCAGGAGGACGAAGATGACTTGAATGAAAGAGTAAAGAAGCTAGATTAACATATAGACCAGCATCTGCTTTTTTTACCTCAGTCGCATATAATTTTGCCTGAGCAAAGAATAGTTTAGGGATCGTCAAATTTCCGCCAAAATTTTTGCGGCAGAATTTAAATTATTTCCGGTTAAAATTTTTAACTTAGAATTATTACAGTGCAAAAATTTATGAATGAAAGAGCGTTCTCGCCATATAGCCTGAAATCTAGTTATTAAAACAGCCGTTTTACATATAGACAATATGAGTTCAACTGATTAAAGGCTAGGTCACAAACAGTTTTAGGACAGACCCTGTCCTAAAACTGTTTTGGCATTTTGAAAATATTATTGCTTTTAGCTCAGTTGAGTCGTTATTATATATATGTAAAACGTATTTTGTAAACTAGATTTCAGGCTATATATGGCGAGAACATGCTCATTCCATAAATTTACGCACTGTAATTAATTCCTAAGTTAAAGAGGCACAGCAGGAGTCTAATTTTAGTACTGCCGCGCGAAGTTTTAGCATTAACGGGTATTTTAGGCGATCCCCAAACTGATAACCTTTTGCTTCAGGCAAAATATATGCGACTGAGGTAAAAAATAGATGCTGAGTCATATATGTTAATCTAGCTTTCTTTTACTCTTTCATTCAAATTAAATAACGCAATTAATTTTTCTACCTGAAAATAAAAGTGGATTCTACGAATGATAAAAAAGCTAGATACTCGTTTCACTGTTGAAATAGTGCCATTACCAAGAAACGCGGAAAAAGATATTCTCAGTTTTGCGGTTCAAACCGGTTCGAACCGGTTCAAACCGGTTCGAACCGTTATTTTTTGCTCCCGGAACTGAACCGGAGCTGAACCGAAATCTGTGAACCTGAACCGGAACCGAACCGATAAAAATTTCGGTTCGACACTCTGCTTAGAGATTAGTCTGCCTTCGATGATCGACTTGTCTCTCAGCTGTAGATGAGCAATTTAGCCAGCTGGCTAAATTGCTCGTCTACAGCTGAGAGACAAGTCTATCGTTGAAGGCAGACTAACTCTAAGGCTGTATAAACATAACCACAACCTATTTGTTTGACTCCAGGCTATCGGTGAACTGCACTAGTGCAGAACACCGCTAGCCTGGAGTCTTTAACGTGCACCACGGAAGTAGTGATACATGACCGCAAGCCAGTACGATGCTCATCCAGATCGAAACGGGCAGGGCTGGGCGAGACTTGTACACGTTACTGAAAAATAGTAAGGAATTGCATTTACAATTACACAAGGCTAAATTGTAATGAATTACAATTACAATTGCCCTCCTATAAAAGTAAGTGACCGTTACCCAAAAAAGTGATTCGTTACTTTTGTGGCGTTACTTTCAACGATATTGTCCTCAAGAAAACACAAAGGGAAGGGGGCTATTCAAGTTCTTATTGTTGCCAGCTGTTCCATTTGTTGACCTTGAGTATTTTGAGCAACAGCTGACCCTCGAAAGTCCCATCAGACATTTGGCGTTCTTTCTTACGCTGAACACCATTTAAACTGAGGCACTGGATGGGAGTGCCATACTGTTCCTCACGAATGCTTTATGCTCTGCATTGAGCTTTTTCAACGAAGTAATGGAAGTACTATTCAGACTTGTACACGTTACTGAAAAATAGTAAGGAATTACATTTACAATTACTCAAGGCTAAATTGTAATTTATTACAACTACAATTACCCTCCTTAAAAGTAACTGACCGTTACCCCAGAAAGTAATTCGTTACTTTCGGGTCGTTACTTTTAACATTATTGTCCTCAAGTAAGAAACGAAGGGAAGAGAGAATTGTTCAAGTTCTTATTGTTGCAACCTGTTCCATTTAATAACCTTGAGTATTTTGAGCAACAGCTGGCTCTCGAAAGTCTCGTCAGCCATTTTGCGTTATTTCTTACTCAATATGTCGGCTGCTACGCTGAACACCATTAGAACTAAGGCACTGGATGGGAGTGCCATATTGTTCCTCATGAACGCTTCATGCTCAGCATTGAGCTTTTTCAGCGAAGCAATGGAAGTACTATTTACCTCGAATGTACAGCAAAGCTTCGTCGTTGCAGCCGTTGCCTGCTATCCGAGATTTAGTAGACCGTTCCGATACCTCCGATACCCGCGATAGCGGTACCCGATAACGATATGATGCATGCGCAAGGGCGGTGGCGAAGTATCGGATACCGTTATCGGAGTCATCGGACCGATCTACTACAATTCTCTATTGTCTAAATAACGAAGCTGTGGAAGTCATCATACATCTAGCCAAACGTAGAATAAGAACTGATTTTTTGTCCATCTTGCTATACCGAGATATATTGTCAGACAATAGCAAAACATAGTTGTAACAATAAGGTGATAAATAAATAATAAATAAGGTTTGGCTCGATATTCTTCTTCCTTTGGTACTGAACAGTTCGAGCCTCAGTTGAGACGTTGGTGAATAAAAAAGAAAAAGTTTACAGTACATAAATATAAGTAATAAAAAAAAGGACACTCATAACAACAATTAATTAGAACGTCGGTTAAAACAAGGAAATGTAAACGCACGTTTGCCGTGTGTACGTTTCTTGGTGACGTTCAAAAACGCACAGAGCACGAACCGGTGTTCTCCAGATAGACGTCCGCTGATGCCACGGGCAGCGAAGGGGGATACGGTCCATTCGTCACATGCACACTCGTCACAGGACGATTGGTCACAGGACGATTCGTCACACAGGAACATTCGTCATAGGATGACTCTTCACGCGGCCAACCGGTCCCACAATAGTTCGTCCCCAAGAAAATATATTGTTCAATTTGGTTTGGGCGGACAAAGTGGCTCACCTCATATTGCCGCGCGCCAAGTAGGCAGCGCGGCCGTGGCCTGACGGTTATCGTGCTTGCCTCGCAGGCGAAAAGCCAGGGTTCGATTCCCGGGAGTTGTGCATCCTTTGATTTATTTTTGCAGTTTAATGTTCTGGTGAGTTCGAGAACTCTGTCGCCTGTTCGAGGTGCGAATGTTCAGTTAAGCCGAACCTTCCAGGTCGATTGTTCCAGAACACAACGCGTGTACATAGGGGCGATCTGCAGTCAGCTTCGCCCCAGCGTGTTCGACTCTGCTCTACGCCGACTTCGACGCCCGCGACGCTCTGCTGTTATCTTCTGTTTCTTTTTATTTTTGGGCACAAGTTCGCCCCATTAAACGTTTAATTTTCCTGAGGGAATTCTTTGTTTCACTTTGTCAAGCGTGACAATATCTTAGTATGTCTTTGGCTTCTGAAAGGCGAAGAATTTGTAACAAATGTTTTAGCTTGTGGTTCGGTCCTGAACATTGAATGTTGGCTCGGGATGACAAAGTGGGTCACCTCTTATCTTAGCATGTCTTTCGCTTCTCAAGGTCAAAGAATTTGTAGCAGACGTTTTAGCTTCTGGGTCCGTCCCGAACGGTGAATGCGGAGGCCATATAAGAGCGACTATTTTTGAACTCAGACTACATTCAAAAGGGATAGAGGTGATCGCAACAGAGAGAGGTAAAGCTGCACGATGCTGCACGAGGGGTACTCGTACACATGCAGCAGAAAGAATTCCGATACTTATTGGTTTTGTCGAATAGGTGTATGCAAGGCAAAACTAAAAACTGATTTGGCTGCCAGTCGGATTATTGCTCGTTCAAGCCAGCAACTGCGATCAACCTGCGGAAGACCCGTAATATAATGAAAGGAAAAGCGGATGAGTATTGTAAGATTAGTTTTTCTAACCATTGGTTTATGTCACAGTGGGAAGTCGTGAAACTCATCATCAGGGAATGTGGGCAGTTGTTGAAATTTACAATTTACTATCGTCCCCTGCCCGATCGATGTGACCAGTTGCCCGCATGACGAGTCATCCTGTGACGAATGTTCCTATGTGACGAATCGTCCTGTGACCAATCGTCCTGTGACGAGTGCGCATGTGACGAATCGTCCTCATTCCTTAATTTCTAACTCGGGTACAGTCCATACGTTAGTAGCACACACTCGGCATCAAAGCCCCTCTGTGTATTCAACTTTATCAAGGCGTCTTTGTGGGTTGGTGCTTCGTTCTGACTGGTTGCATTTTTTTTCGCCATCGAAACTGAAAGATATTGAAAAAGAACTGTACAGTGAAGCGCACATTCTCGTTTGCTGTTGACTTACGAAATTGACGGTGCCCCATAAAATACTGCAGACCACAGGTTGATTGCCGCCATTAGTACGGTGAACTGTCCCGAGTTACTGGAAGCATATACAAAGTGCACAGTTTACTACCGACCTGGCTTAAACAAACATTATATTACTCCCTATTTTACTCAAAAATGAGCTATGGTATCTTGGTGTGGGGAACTACGACAGAAACTAATTACAATAAACTAATTACCTTGCAAAAGAAAATCTTGCGTATGTATGAAAATTATAGAGGAGACAGAAGAAATTTAAGCACGCAGCCACTTTTTAATAAATATAATATGCTAAAAGCAGATCAAGTATTTTATTTCAAACTATTACAGTTGATACACAGAAACAAGCTCCACACTACACCAACAGATAATCTGAGCATGTACAATATTCGAAACCCAATAAGGAAGATGCCGGCAATAAGAACTAACTATGGCCGACAAAGGCTAAATTTCCAGATAAACAAAACTCTAAACAGAAAAGATATCTCCGTAGACTTCTATCAACATTTTAATAGCTTTAAATGTGCTTGTAGAAGGATGCTCGTTACAAGTGAAATTGCTTTTTCATCTTTGTTAGTTCCATAAACTTCACGAGTGTTATAAGTATGTCTTTGATTTTTGTGCATATTTCCATTCCTTGTTTCTTGATTTTTAAGTGTGAGAGAAAAACCTTTTATTGTCCTTTTATTATTACCACTGTGTTGTGGCTGATTTTAATGTGATGTATTGTATACTTGTATTTTTTGTAGTCCACAACGGCAGCATGTCTTTATTTCTGGTCGTTTTTCGATGATCAGTGTCTCTTTATTACATTATTTTTTTATTTTTATTTTTTAAATATTTTTTATGGTATATGAAACTTCAATTTTTGATTGTATATTTTTAGAATGTTGCACAAATGTTTCGGTCCTTTTTCCACTAACAGATCGGTTTGGTAAATGGCGCATTTTGTTCCCTGGTGAATTTGCCACTGTGTTTTTGTACTGCACTGCTGAACTGTACGGGGGCAGGGGCCCTGTCAGGCACCAAGCCTTTATCTCTGCCCCCCACGCGGAACTTTCCGCGAAACAAAATAAAAAAAAAAAATTAAAACTGTCATTTGAGTCACCAGACGGCACTGAATTCCGGAAAGGGTCTATTTTTCGCGTTTCAATAAAACGCTAAATATGGTGCACTGTTGTTTTATTTTTATTTTCTTACGCTTTGTTAGAGCTGGAGAGCAGATACTGAAAGCTGCATATACACAGTTTCCATGTTCAGAAAATCACAGCAAAAAGTGCCTTTTTTTTGTCGTTTTGAAAAGAGAGCAAAACGGTAGCTGCCCGGCATAGAAAATTAAAAAAAAAGACAGATTACATAGCTCACATACTTTATTCCTTACGCTCTAAATGTTTTAACCGCTCGTAAAGTTGCACGACGGAGTCATCTTCACAAATGTAAAGGACTGGCATATTGGCAATATATAAACGTCACCATAACGCTGGCAAACCTCGAACACACTCTACATTCTGTCCGATTGTTATTCTGCTTAGGATTATAGCTTGTTTTTACAGATAAGCTGTGGAACGGAGGTCTGGGCCTTAACTATAGCGAAGTGTAACATCGTTCACTGATAAGGAAAAATACAGTAGCTAAAGCGATTTCACTTTTACAAGTATAACAAAGGTAATGGCAGCTGGTGGCAGCAATTCAGCCGCCACAAGTTTCCGGAATTGCCCTATACACAGGCAGCCGTCTGAAGAAAAATTCACAACCCAGCGCAGTCGGGTAACTCTGACGTGCAATGCCAAATATGCTAAAAAAAGGAATGCAGCAATTATAAAGCATAAGGAGCTATGGTGTAAGTTTAGAAAGAGTTATATTCGTAAAGACAGGGGACGGGACAATGTTTTGTCCCGTCCCCTGTCTTTACGTATATGACTCTTTGTAAACTTACATCATTACCAACGCGCTCCCTACCAGGTATAAGTGCGCTATGGAATTACGCTAGATATGAAGTTGTTAGGGGAATATAGAAAGGCGTCATGGTGCTCGAGTTTTCTTTTGTAGTGAGGTATTAGGCGTGGAATCTGAGGTCCAGTCGAGATTGAAGACCAGGCCGAGAGCATGGGGAAATTGACTCTTGAGGCGCATGGATGTGCAGGGAGACATGCGCAGGGAATCTTTCGAGGCTGGAGAGGCGATCAGTAAGTTAAAATTTGAGCAAAGGCTAGACACAACTGAGGATACACGAAGGGCGAAAAAGGTATATAAGCATCTATACACGAATAGTCTGAACACTAAATGGACAAACCGCACCTGAAAACTGGAACTTAAATACAAACAGTCAAATGCTGGGTAGAACAAACGAAGAATGGATGATACATGCATTTTAATAATAATAATAATAATAATAATAATAATAATAATAATAATAATAATAATAATAATAATAATAATAATAATAATAATAATAAATAATAAATAAATAAATTTTATTTGTACATTATGGGTGCAGTGATGAAGCAAGGCCGGTTCGTCAAAGCCTTCAAGGGCTTGTGTGACTGAACCATGGTAGCACTGGTGACAAAATATTCTAAAAAAAAAAAACGAAAAGAAAACAGTGGAGGATTTGAGCAAAATGACGTCAGTTGTCACGATAAAAAGAACAATCACAGAAACTGAAAGTCACACTGGAGTCACGTGAAAGTCACACGAATGTCCCATGAAAGTCACAGGAAGGTTACACCCACAAGCCTAAAGCTTTTGTCATAAACGCGTGTTATTAAAAAAAAAAAACGCTTGTTAACTTAGAATGAAACTACACCGCTTCCCCCCCCCCTTTCCCTCCTCTTTCTCGCGATAGACAAAAAATTATTTATGTATCTCCTTCATTCCAATATACATGGCGTAGAGCTTTTTTAAGTTTCTTTTTGGACGTGATGTCTGAAAAATGAGGCGGGAGAGAGTTAAATATATGCGGAACATAAAATGAACGAATGTTTTTACCATACCGAGTGTAGCAACTGGGAACAAGGTATCGTGAAACCTTGCGCAACTGCCGTGAGACCGGGTGATGCGTTTTAAATTCATCATTCCAGTTGTGATTGAGTACCACTGTTTCCAAGAACAAAGATCGAAAATCGGGCATTAAAAGCATTTGAAAAAAATTTAAATTGGAGGACGTAAGATTATAGCATACATTTCTTAGAATTCCCTTCAAGATGCTGTTCACCTTTGTTTGCCATAAGTTCGAGCATTGGCCAAAAATAGTTATACCATAGCGTAACTTGCTGTAAGCTAAAGAATAGGCAATATGCTTGCGAACACCAAGAGGCATAAATGTTTTGATATGATAAAGCAAACAGGAAACACTCCTTAGTTGTGAACATATTTTTGTAAGATGAGAGTTCCATGACAGGTCTGAATCTAAGAGTATTCCAAGGTATTTTACGGTGTCTGAATAAGGAATTTGATCACAATGGCAGAGGATACATTCTGATGTGTGTAAGAAAAAAGGAACATTTAAAGAAATAACTTTTAGAGGATTGTGAAAGCAGACGAGTTTCGTCTTAGAGATGTTTATATCAAGTAGATTGCGATTAAACCAATCCATTAGTTGATTTGAAGAACGTTGGAGCATCTCTATTGATTTTGGATAAGAGAGGTGACGCGTAAGTAACAAAGTGTCATCAGCGTACTGGTATAGAATGCAGTCGGAAACAGCAGTGCACATATCATTGACATAGATATTGAACAATAGTGGTGAAAGGATAGACCCCTGTGGGACCCCAGATTTCAAAAATATTTTAGAGCTATGCACGCCGTTCACCGAAACCATTTGTGAGCGGTCAGATAAGAAGCTCTCTAATAGCAACAAGAAAGGACCACGGAAACCTATAGCTGAAAGCTTTTTGAGTAAAATGGAGTGAGTAACTGTATCAAATGCCTTTGATACGTCAAGAAAGCACGCGCATGTACATAAGTTGTGTTCAAAGCCATAATTTATGTCGTCCGAAAGAGCATCCAGGAGAGGTTGTGTGCCTCGGCCGGCAATAAAGCCATACTGATTTGGAGACATTAAGTTGTGTTTGTCTATAAAGGAAGACATGGTGATAAAAATAAATTTCTCTAATATTTTAGCTAGACATGGCAAAATGGAAATAGGCCGATAGTTTTCAACCTTACTACGACATCCTCCCTTCAAGATAGGTGTAACAACCGCGATTTTTAGATCATCAGGTATACAACCGGTTTCAATTATAGTGTTCAACAACAGAAGAAGTGTGTCCCGAACATAATTCCAATTCCTGCGTAGATCACTCAGCCGTACAGCATCGAATCCTGGAGATTTACTCGACTTCAAGCTAAAAATTATAGATTGCAAATCATCAGCTGTCATCAGTGGGAGAAAAGCGGAAGCAGAGTTTGCGTAAGAAAAAGAAAGGGATAAGGTGCTTTTCCGGAGTGTACCGGAAAATGCGGCAAAAAAATCATTAAAAAGATTAGCAGTTATGAGGGAATTATGCCCAAATACATCTTGAATACGTTTTTTTTGTATGCCCGGGGAGACACCTCGCAGTTCGTTAATTAATGACCAAGTTTTAGCGGAATTATTCCGAGACTCAGAGAACTGTTTCTGGAAGTAAATTCGTTTAGCCGAGCGAATAAGCGCAGTAACTTTGTTGCGGATAATTCGAAATTCGTGCTGCAGTCTTTGATTATGAGGTGAACGACGGCAACGCTTCCAAGCTACGTCTTTAAGTTTAATAGCGGACAGTATGTCAGTGGATATCCAGCGTATGTTTGACTTTCTTTGTTTCAGAAATATTACTTTTTTTGATGCATTATAAAACTGCCGAAACAGCTGGACAAACGAAGTATAGATTTCTGAATGGTTTGCATGTCGCTGAAATGTTACCCAGTCGTACCCAGAGACATGTTTATCAAAAGTCTTATTATCAACAATTTCAATTCGACGGATATCTGTATTTTTGCCAGTAGAAACCTGTTTTGGAAATTCGATCTGACACGCTACGAAATAGTGATCTGATAATTTTTGTTTTATAATTGCCGATTTAATTGCTGACGATGATGTCCTCAGGTTAATATGATCTATTGATGAGCTTACAAATCTGCCACACAGAAATTCTTCTCTGGTTGCTCCGAGAATGTAAGGTTCCACTCCGTAATCAGCCAACAACGTAAGATACTCGCAAACTAGTAATTTAGAGGGTTTTGAAAGATCAATGTTGATGTCTCCTGTGATGCAGAGGGTTGCATAATATAATAATAATAATGCCTCTATTTTCCATCCGAGCGATGTGGGAGGTTATGAAAAAAGCTGAATAAATCAGCTTGACGAGCTCCCTCCTCCCCAGAAATTATACAATGTAGAAACCAAAAACAAAAAGGCAGACAGTACAGCACATCGCGCAGATACACACTACCAGATCATACCAACAAGCTTCTTTTTTTTTCATGAGATTGGCTATAAACGCTTTACAATCATAACACTTCGATACTCATAAAACTTCATACACATGTTAGAAAAGAAAGACTTGAAATCTTTTTTATATAGATTCTAGTTGTATGTCGCAATTATTACAGAGAGCAATTCTGGGGGTTTTCGTTACATTTTTATTTTATTTATTATTTTTATTTATTTATTTTATCTTCAAAATATTGTCCATCGCCATTAGGGATTATAGCAGGTGTGGAACAAATTAAAACAACACACAAAAATTTTTGAAGCGCGCGAAAAACAGTAATTGTTAGAAATCGTCACTTTTTTATATTTAAACAACAAAACAAAACATAACAGAAATACTTAACTCATGAATTTACTAAGAAGGTCTTCTTCAAGAGCTTGAATGAACGCATCCACATAGTGTACTTAAAAATAGCGGATCAAGGCTGTTCCAATCTTTTACAGCTGAAGGAAAGAAAGGGTACCTAAAGTATTAATATTGAAAGAGTATTCGGTTAACGTATTGCAGTGTTTTCGTCTTGTTGTTCTTGCCTGAGAAAAAATGCACGTACTTGATCTTGTCTATTTTAAAGGCGTCCTTTAAAAGAAGATACAAAAATTTGAGTCTTCCTAATTTTGCGCGATTCTTGCAGGGGAATCCAAGCGAGCATACTTGTGGTGAACAAAATATTATCGCTTTCCTCTGGACACTTTCGAGGATCTTGGGAATACGAGGAAGAACCGTTTAATTAAATTAGAATGATTTATATCTTGAAATGAAGGGAGCGAAAATTTTTAACAA
Source organism: Ixodes ricinus (assembly GCA_037355805.1). Taxonomy (NCBI): domain Eukaryota; kingdom Metazoa; phylum Arthropoda; class Arachnida; order Ixodida; family Ixodidae; genus Ixodes; species Ixodes ricinus. The sequence continues at coordinate 13,217 of JAZHYW010054875.1, forward strand.
CAAAATGTTACACAAGAGACAACCAATTTGTTTCAAAGGAAAAAAAAGTTCGCTTTCTGAGTATTTATTTGCAGCGAGAAGCTTGGGTATCGCTGTCTGTTGGAATTTTGGTCACAACCCAGAGTGAGGATACTTGAACTTCCTATGCTGGTGCGAGCACGTGCAATGCCAAGCTTCGATGCACTTAGAAACTTAAAACATAACCACGTCGGTAGCACGTGCCCTACCCATAGTGAGGAAAATGGAAGCGCCCCTAGCGAGCTAGTCACCGCGATTACGAACACTCTCAAAAAGGCTGAGACATATCCATCTTTGTAATCTCAAGGTGTATTCACACTGCGGACTTAACCCCGTATACGTTCCTACAAAATCGATGAAGTCAACTTTTCTGCGGGTGGACATCAACTAGTCTCGGCTGACGATAACAAAGCCGTATTGCTGATAGATATGTCGTCATCAGAGGAGGCCAACGCTGGTCACAGATCGGACACGACGATTGCGTCAACGTTCGGCTCAAACATGACTCGAAGCCGCGCGCTGACGCAGCCACTCGTTTGCAATCTGTGTCCAGCGTTGGCCTTTGCTGGTGACGCAAAATTGTCAGCCCTATACGGCCTTGTTTTTAGGCGATGTTGGTAAAATCCGCCATGTTCCAGGCAAAAAAATGCATGTGAACCTCATGAGCTGCTCGTGGACCACAGGGAGAAGTCCGGGGAGAAGTCCGCAGACCTGTGGAATGTTGCGTATCACGTGGGCAAACGTCATGAAATAGGTCCGCGGACATGCAGTAGCACCCTTATCGAGATTTTTAAGCACGTTCTAGTTATCGCTTTTTCCTGGTCCGCCGATTTCCGTGCCAGGTCCGCAAACTCGACAGGTGTCCCGTGCTTCTCCGTGGCCCGCCGCTCGTCTCTTCCCTTCCAGTGTCTCGGTAGTATACGCCGTTGTTCGAGCGTCAATATGTCGTGTTCGCTATACATGGCGAACACGCACGTTTAGACCGATCTCACCAGCTAGTTGGAGTACGCCACCGCTGCCGACATGCATGGTGGGAGCTGTATTCTTTCTGCACGCGCGACAACCCTGCTGGAGGTCTGCGCAGAGCAGAGCACGAGGCGGCATGAGGCTTCTCGTGAACTGGCGTCTGCCTCCTACGAACTACAGTTATGGCGGCGTCACGCATGCGTGGAACGCTTGGTGAGATCGGTCTATTCACGGCAATATCTCCCACTTTTAAGAACAACAAAAAACTTCCCGTTTTCACGTGCCCAGCCGCGTAGGTGGCTGGCGCGTCTGTGTTGATATTCTGAGAACAGGAGGAGGGCTGCCCTTCGTGTCTCGGTCACGTGTACCATTAAGCGGTTTGGCAGAAGAGTTTGGAGTGCCTGCCTCCGATCTTGCAAAATCATTCTGACTGTCTCGAATCGCGGTTGAAAAGTCGTCACTGAAAATCGCTCAATTTGTCGGGAAAGTTTTCCCCTCACTTTAGCGAAACATTTTCCCGTCAAATTTAGTAAATCGATAGGGTCATGACGTCACAGCCACTTGTGACGTCACATGCATCACATGGTTGTTGTGACGTCACGTGTGACATCACACGATGTTTCACGCGTGACGTCGCACGTGACATCTCGCGTGACGTCAAGTGACTCGTGACGCTACCGACTAGGCCACGCTCACACGCTTGCACAACTAGGGAACGAGCGCGGGTTTATATGAGAGGGCTTTGCGAACGGGGCCCGATAACGCTATCGCGTTCCACTCTAAAAGGCGCAGCTTAAGCGTCCTTTAAGCTTTTTGATTACACAATATCGTTTGATTGATGGTCCAAGAAGGTCGCACCTTGAGCGAAATTCTTTTCCTATCATCATTTTGGCAGGTGTTGAGCCAGTCTTTCATGTGCGGGGTCGTCCGGTATGCCACCAAGCAAGTTATGGCATGCCTCTTCTGTGGTCAGCCCTTACTTCAGGCTTGCGTTGACAAATACCTTAAATGGTTCCCACAAAGTTGTTGTTTTTTTTTTGTTTGTTTTTTTGCCGTATTGTTTGTTGCAGAGTGGTTCGGGGGTAAGAATGACTGCTGCACTCCGTTTCTTGTCATGAGATCTCGAAATTCGTGTGATCGGAATTGCGGGCCATTTTCTGTCACAATCATTTCTGGCAGCCCATATCTTGCAAAGAGTTAGATACACTCTTGTGGTGGCTGCCAAAATCGTTGAGGTTGTAGGCACTACATCGGGCATTTTAGAGTATGCATCAATGATCAGCAAGAAATGTCTTGCTTGAAAGGGTCCTGCGAAGCCTGCATGAAGGCGTTGCCATTTCTTTTTGGGTGTTCCCACAGATGTATGGAAACTTTGGGTGCCTCGTTGCTCACTTCCTGGCATGGCTGACAATTTCAGACCATCGTTTCCATGTCATGATTCAGATGCGGCCACCACACATAGTGTAGTTCAAGTCCTTTCATTTTTGTCATCCCCGCATGACCTTGACGCCGGTTGTTCAATACGGGGTTTTGGCACCTCGAGAAACGAGTGCGCGTGTCTCCCATATTAAGCAGTGAAGCTACACGGTTAGTTCCGTTCTGGGTTGGAAGTAAGGCTTGAGATCATCGGAATTTACTTGTTAACCTTTCCCTACTATGGACGACCTGGGTTCGTCCACACTGTTGTACCGCTCGCCCCGAAGACGAGCTGGGCTTGTCCCACGTTGATTCGGGCTCCAATACGCTACCATGGACGAACTGGGCTAGTCTACGTGTTTCTAGTGAGCTTTGCCGTGGATAGATGGCGCTTCATAGAAAATAAAAAAACTGATAATTTTTTTTGAATTTGTCAGAAAAATTGTTCCAACACAGGCAACAAGGGATTTAAAAATGGCGGCGTCACTTTCTGGTTACTGCGTTCATGGCGACGATCTTGCCTCAAAATTGGGGGAAAACGAAGATATTGTGACGTCTCGTCAGATTCAGAAGACGAGGAAATGAATCTTTCACCGAAAAGCGAGAGTGATGCAACCTGTGTTGTTGGATTTTAGCTCAGACGACGACTCAAATTTCGATGAGTACATCGTGTCGGCGTGTCGGCATTGGACTAGAATCAATCAACGTAGAAAATCCCCCTCCAGCCCCTCCCCGTTTTGCGTTCACTTTGCGTGCAAGGTGATGTGAACTGTCTGCATTACTGCTACACCCGACCTCAACGTTCATGTGCAAGGTGATGTGAACTGTCTGTGGTGATGCAGTGACGCGGAACTTCAATCCCTTTTTCTTTTGCACTGTGTTCAAAAGATTCCTCATATAATAAATATTTTGGCATTTGTTTTTGGCCTTTGTACTTCATATAAAGTCTAAAGGGCACATAAAAAAAAATTCGATATTTTCAAATTGTTTTTTTTCAAAATTTTTGCGGTAGTTAAAGTGTTAAGGCCATCCTTCCATGGTGAGTTTTGAGACCTTAGACACCATGGTGTTCTTTCGTGTATCTGTGCTGATCTGCTTATGTGTCAGTGGAAGTGCTTGAAACTTTTCTCGATGGAGACATTTGATTTCATCCATTGTTGTAGTTTCTGATTCAGTAACGCCCCTGTCAGTCATTGGGAGTCTTGACAACATGTCTGCGACTACGTTCTTATCGGTGACACAAACTTTATGTCTAAGCAATGCGTCGAAGAATGTGTCTGACAAGATGATTGCTCATCGCTGCATTCTTGCTATAAACGTGACTGGGATTCCCTTACTGAAATTAAAAATCAATACCGGGGGTTTGTGGTTCGTCCGCAGCGTGAAGTGGCGCCCAGACAAATACTGGTGAAATTTCTTTACGCCTTCAGCTAGATGGGGCGCTTCTTTGTCGATCTGAGAGTAGTTCCACTCGCTTTTTTGGAGAACGTTCTTGACATGAAGGCGCTCGGCCTCCGTTGCTTGTTGAGTAGTACGTGTTGAAGTACTGCACCAGTGCCATGGCTCGATGCGTCACAGTGCAGTTCCAGAGGAAGTGCACGGTCATAGTGCATTAGCAGACCCTGCTTGGTGAGCTGCTTTTCGCTTCGTTGAAGGCTCTCTGCAGTGGGGTAGGCAGGGGGTTTTGGGGGTTGGACCCCCACCCCCTTTCAGAAATGCCAAAGCTACCCCCCCCCCTTCGGGGCCCGCTCGCAACAGCCCTGCTCGCGCAGTCGGTTTTTACGAGGCACGAAGCAACGAGGAAGCGCGGACTATCTCCAACTTATATGCATTCAGGAAAAATGTTTGGGGGTAGAAAATGTTCAAATAAATAAAATAGGCAATATTGCTTCATTCATGGTTATTTGATGATATGCGGAACTTGATCACAGTATATAGATAATGAATATACTCGAAACATTTGTGGGGTGTAGGATAGCAATTTCAGGGCAAAGTATACTAAACTATCATCACTGAAATACACAGTTCAGCCAGACCAAAGTGAACATACCAAACGAACACTTGGTTGTAATTTATAGAACAATGTTAGTGGTGTAATGAATATTAAATGAATTCTAAAAACGATTGCACTGTAAGCAACAGGTGGCGCTGCACTCATGCACACCTTATGTACTGATCAAAATTACGTGCTTTCGACTAGAAATTACCGCGAATAAAAAGGCAACTGTTACTAGTTATTTTAGAAAGAAATTCACAGGCTCTCTTGACCATCTTATGTATGCCAAGCGCCTACACATTAAAATGCAGCCGTCTGCGTTCACGGAAAACAATATCCAGGACGTCCTCCGCTTGAACTTCAATGTCGCGGTGAACATTAAAAAAAGCCATACTTGTTTTCACCTCAAGAAAAAATGAAGATTTGCGCATTGTTCATACGCCGCGCGAAGTTCTTACGAGATTTGAGTTGTCGAAGGAAAAAACACCGCTTTTGGCATTTGAAATGTGTACGTCTTGACGAGATAACATATGTCTAATCTAAAATGCCCCTGCATATATCTTAATTCTCTCCATAAAGGGGAAATAATTAACGCTCCGCAAGGAGCCGGACTTTTTCTGCTATGGTTCTTAAGGTGAAAAAATGAAAGCCGTTTACAACTCCCTGTAACACCGAATTAGAGCGCAGCTCTTGAGGAGGAGGGGAAGGCACGGGGGGGTCACGTGGCCTGGGGGGTCACGTGACCTCGAGGAGGGAGGGGGGAGTTCCCCCGCTAAATCTAGCGGGGAAAATTTTCCGCTAAATTTAGCGGGGAAAATTTTCCGCTAGATTTAGCGGGGAAAATTTTCCGCTAAATTTAGCGGGGAAAATTTTCCGCTAGATTTAGCGGGGAAAATTTCCCGCTAGATTTAGCGGAAAAATTTTCCGCTAGATTTAGCGGGGAAAATTTTCCGCTAGATTTAGCGGGGAAAATTTTCCGCTAGATTTAGCGGAGAAAATTTTCCGCTAGATTTAGCGGGGAAAATTTTCCGCTAGATTTAGCGGGGAAATTTTTCCGCTAGATTTAGCGGGGAAAGTTTTCCGCTAAATTTAGCGGGGAAATTTTCCGCTAGATTTTGCGGGGAAAATTTCCCGCTAGATTTAGCGGGGAAAATTTTCCGCTAGATTTAGCGGGGAAATTTTTCCGCTAAATTTAGCGGGGAAAATTACCCATCATGCACCGCGCGGTTACGCCGACGCCGACCGCTCGACGGCGACGCCGACGCCGACGGCAACGCCGACGCCGACGGCGACGCCGCTCAAGCCGGAAACGGGCAGCCTAAGAGCTGCGCTCTAAAAGTGAAAGCCGTTTACAACTCCCTGTAACGCCGAACTAGAGCGCAGCTCTTGAGGAGGAGGAGGAAGGGTACTGAGGGGAGGGTCAACTCCTCCTCCTTCCTCCTCAACTCCCCATCTTACCAAATACTCCTCCTCCCTCCTCCCATCCTCCACCTCCCTCCTCCCCTTCCTCCTCTTTCCTCCCCCTCCTCCTTCCTCCTCCCCTTCCTTCTCCCCCTCCCCTCCTCCTTTGTCCTCCCCTCCTCCTTCCTCCTCCCCTTCCTTCCCCTCCTCCTCCTCCTTTCTCCTCCCCCTCACCTCCTCCTCCTCCTCCCCTCCTCCTTCCTCCTCCCCCCTCCTCCTCTCCTCCTCCTCCCTCCTCCTTTCTGCGCGGTGCATTATGGGATATTTCCCATGATGCACCGCGTGGTTACGCCGACGGCGACGGCGACGGCGACGCCGCTGAAGCCGGAAACGGGCGCCTAAGAGCTGTGCTCTAAAAAGGTGTAGATCGAGCTGTCGCTCATTTCATTTGAAGTGGACGCTCTGTCTTCAATCGTCGCAATGAAGAGAACGAGTGCTCAGCTTCCTCCGCTGTTACGGGCAGAGTCACTAGGATCTTGAGGAGACGATGGACGTTCTAGAATAGGGCCTAATAGGGCCTCCGTACAGTGGGCGACCACTTGTAGTGCAGCAGTGACGGCCGTTTCACGTTTCTCCTTCTTGCATTGGACCCCTAAAATTTCCCTATTTTTTTGCGAAGTTTTCAGTACTCCGTGAAAGTTCCCTCCATCGAGACGCTCGTCTCGGACGGTCCCTCACGGATGCGATGATGTCTACAGTTACTTACTAACTGTATTACGAACGCCATCGAAATGTTTGTTCCAAAAAAAGTGTCGTCACTCATCCCGCTGTCCTCATTGGTTTTCGCACGAGCTTAGGTCCGAGCTTAGAAAAAAACTGCACTACCATAGGAAATATAAGGTTAAACAAACACAGTTTTGGTATAATAAGTTTTCCAAATCACGAGCGTTAGCTAAAGTGTTAATCAAGAGGGACAAAGAATCTTATCGAGAGTCAGTTGAACGCAGCTTAAACCGCGACCCCAAGTATTTCTGGCGGTATGTCAATGATCGCATGACCACGTCCTCTCCTGCGATAAGCCTATGTGACGCATCTGGTAAAGTGCTGAATGAACCTGCATGTGTGTCAAACGCATTCGCTGATTATTTCGAATCTGTCTACTCCTCAAACCAAGCCACGCCATGCACGCCAGATGATAGTAGCAATTTTAATGATAACCTCTCGATAACGTCTTTTCAAAGCGCTGAAATCGAGATTGCGATAAAAAGACTAAAACCCAAGATATCAATGGCATTTGATGGCATCCCAAGCTTTATTGTTAAAGGTTGTTCCTCCATTTTTACGCCGATATTAACTCATATTTTCAACTTGTCTCTGTCAAGTTTTACTTTTCCTGAGCTTTGGAAAAATTCTGTCATTGTGCCTGTTCACAAAGGTGGCAAGACCGATGACGTAAAGAATTACAGGCCGGTATCCTTGCTTTGTGCATTTTCGAAAGTTTATGAAATCGTTTTGTTTGAACATTTGTCACAATTTTTTAAACGTAAAATTAGCATTTCACAACACGGTTTCTTCTCTGGCAGGTCTGTAGAGACCAATCTAGTATCATTTTTAAACTTCGTTTCGCCGATTACCAATCAGCGTGGGCAGGTAGACGCCGTATACTTTGATCTATCGAAAGCGTTTGACTTGGTTAATCATTCAATTCTTGTCCATAAATTGGGGACATATGGAGTCAATAACCAGCTTTGCAAATTTTTTTTGAACTATCTGATGGAAAGAAAAAACTTCGTTCGTATAATGGGACATCATTCTAAACCTTATGTGTCATTTTCGGGTGTGCCACAGGGGTCCATACTAGGACCAATTTTATTCAATGTCTTTATAAATGATCTGGGTTCTTGTGTCCGCCATTCACATATTTTGCAATATGCTGACGACATCAAATTGTTTAGGCAGGTCTCATCCATCTATGACTGTGAAATGATACTGGAGGATGTTAATGCTGTGCATCATTGGTGTTGCCGCAATTTGTTAACACTAAATCCTAAAAAAACTGTAGTTATGTCCTTTTCTAAGAAACTGGAAATTGTAAGTTTTTGTTATTATCTTGAGAACCTACCTCTGCGTAGGGTTGAATGCACAAGAGATCTAGGAGTATATATTGATTCATCTTTGTCATTCAATGAACATGTTTCCAACATCACAAATGCTGCCTATCGGACGCTAGGTGTTATTTCGAGAATAACACGTGAATTCCCTTCGTCAGCTTGCATATTCATTTTGTATTTTTCATTAATACGTAGCAAGCTTGAGTTTAGTTCTGTTGTTTGGAATTGTATTGGTAATGCAAACCAAGCAAAAATCGAAAACGTGCAGAGACGTTTCTTCCGTATTGTATATGATCGCTATATTGGCCGCAGTGTTTATTATGAGTATAACAGGCTTTTACGACGATGTGATTGTACTACACTAAGCTCGAGAAGACTTGAGCGCGATCTAGTTTTTGTATAAATGCGTTCATGGTTGCATTGACTGTTCGACCCTTACATCAGCTATTAGCATATATGTACCGCGAGTGCTTTTGAGGGTTAATCCCACTTTCTCAGTTCAAAAAATCAACCTCTCCAGTCCCATGAACCGCATCCAACATTTTTATAACAGGTTCAGTACAACCAGCATCGACATCGACATTTTCAACTCAAGTGTTCAAGCGTTTAGGCGTTCTCTGGCTGATATTTAACTGTTACCTATTTCCTGTTCCCCCATAATAGATATTAGCTGTTGCATGTGCTGTTGATTTCTTATGTGTGTTTCTTTTGACTCTGTGCATCATTACATAGGCTACTCGCCGTTCATGAGCACGAAAAATAAATGAATGAATGAATGAATGAATGAATGAATGAATGAATGAATGAATGAAGTCTGTCTTGCTTTCTGTTTTGCATGTCGAGGTGGCATCCGATGCAATTCCTTATTAGATTAATTTCTTCGTTGCATGGAATATCGGAAACTTCGAAGAGACAAGCCTTCATATTCTTACTAGGCATAGGCGCAAGGGTAGTCAAGTACGTTTCTACGTTCGGTGTGTGGTTTGCGTGTTTGTGTGTGGTGTGTCATGTCATTTCTCCGAGTGACAGAACGACGAGTTCGACTGATCACTTCTCATCACCACAAGAATATGCTGCTGCTGCCGTCGGACCACGCTGCAAGATAGCGGCCTAGCAAAAAGACTCTTTCCGTCGGCATCTGGTTCTGTAGCACGAATTTGTTAAACCTTTTAATTGATAACAGATTTTGATTTTGTGATTGTTCAGAATTATCTTCACCAAATTTATGGGCCCTCAATGTTTGCGCGTGGGCGGTTACTCTGCTTTGTCGGCGTCGATATATATATATATAAATATATATATATATATATATATATATATATATATATATATATAATTTTTTTTTTTTGCTGTGTGACGATATAGTTGTTTTTTGTGTTTTGTCTGGCCTTCACGCGTTGATAATGCAGTGCTACCTCAAAAGAAGAAAATTGCATTCTGTAAGGAAGCGTTTAAAGTTCGTGGGCACCAACCACGACGACAATGGAACAGTGAGCCACCACGCCCGTATTCCTGTAAATGAAGCCCGCGCCGTTTTGAAAAATGACAATGCAGCTTTACCCATTCTATCTTAACGGCGCCTCCCTAATGTTTTGCCTGAGCGTCCATGCCGCCGAGCTCACCCTGCGTCATTGGCGGGGGGGGGGGGAGAGAGAATGCTGTTGACCCCCCCCCCCCTCCCGAAATAAAATCCTGGCCACGCCACTGGCTCTCAGGCATAATCTCGACCACTTCCACCTTCTATCTTTTCGCAATAGTTCATGTAACGGATGTAGGATGTCGACGGTGTTGCTTTATAGTCGTCATTGTTTTTTTGGCCGCAACGGTGACGCGAGGCTCTGTTTGGGCGAGATTATCATTTTCCCTCGCTTGCCTTTTCCGGAATTGACGTCTCGTACTTCTGCCCTTGTGCCAATTGATTTACACCTTGTTGGGTCTCATTCCTTCTTTTCTTCACATCCTTCATGGCGACCCCCTAGAAATGGCAAAATCCACCACTACCTTGGACGTCAGCGTCGGTTGATCCAGCAGCTTTTTGAGAAGGGTCCCCGTCCTTAATGCCGTCAATGAGCTCTGTCTCGATGTGGGTCGTTGAGGAAACCCCGAAGTTGCATGGCAGTGAAAACTGTTTAATAACCCAGCTACGTAGTCTGCGATGGTTTTGGATTCCAGCTGCGTCCGGTGATGGAATTTGTAACCAAATGGTGAGTTGGGCCGGTTGGTTCATTTTATGTCGTCGTTTCCTTACTTTTCCTAGTCTTTCGGCGCTTGTCTTTTCCCGTGGAATTTGTAGCGTTCAACTATTTCATTGGGCTTCGGATCGATGTGGTTTCGCACTAGTTACGATCTGTACGTACTATCGTGGACACTGTTAGCTATAACACGGCAGCGGCGGCCGTCCCGTACCCCCAGCGCCTCATAGCAGGCGCCGTCCGAAACTCCGCGCATGCGCCGTGTGGCGGACTCGCTCTTCCCGCCTGCGAGCACACCCTCGCTTTGTCGTCTGCTAGGCACAGAGCAGACGACGCCACAGCGCTCGCCAATTTTCCCTGAACACGGTTCAGCGAACCACCGAGTAAGAGGTGTCCACGGTTAATTCCCTGACTCCACTGGCTAAGGATAATCATCGCCACTAATTGTAATATCACGGTAGACTACATTTTTTTATGGGACAAACTTGCAGTTATACTCCGTTTCACTTTAGGTCTAAGCGCAGCGGACGCTACGAGACGATAGGGCCAACCAAGCAGCGACAAAAGCGCACTTTTTGCACCTTATTGTGTCCCCCGGTGATGCACTCCGTGACGTTGCACTTTTGCCGCTATTTGATTGGCTCTGTCGTTTTGTAGCGTACGCTGCACTCGGACTTAAGGTGAAACGGAGTATAACAGTCTATTTCTGTATCACACCTGCTGCGCTCATACTGGTTTGCGAACGCATATTGTTAAAGATGCATTGCAAAATCCTGTTTCTGAAAAAGCAAAAAAAAAAAGTAGACAGGGTTAATGCCTTAATGACTCTGCAATCTGCCCCAATAAAAATCGCCGATTTAAAATGAGTTTGAGACCAGTTCGCAAGAGCGAGGGTACCAGACGAGCAGCACTGTGGCATCGCCTGCTCTGCGCCTAGCAGACGACAAAGCGAGGGTGTGCTCGCAAACGGGAAGAGCGAGTCCGCCACACGGCGCATGCGCGGAGTTTCGGACGGCGCCTGCACGTCTTGGTGCCTTGTTTTGGCAGGTGCCGCCAATTTCCGTATTAGTCCGCACATTTCTCGTCCGACGATAGAGAAGAGCATCGGCTCGCTTTGATTCAAGAATGTCGTTCCCAGCGAGGAACACATCGATCCCTTCGATGTACGAAGACCATGATTCCGATTTCTGATCGAACTCTTCTATTTTCCCGTTGGGGGGCATTCTTTAGATGTGAGGTGGGGTGTCACTCACGTTGCCGCTGTCTCCTTTGTTATGATGTCGCTCAGTTGTTCATTTCCGTCTTTGCTGCGCGGATCCCATCCTCGTCGCCATTGTGATGTACCGGTTAATTTGAGATAATGCAATTATATATTTATTTACCTGTTTAGGTTGCAATCTGCTTATGTTACGAGAAGCGTCTTGCCTGGTCTGCGACCGAGCCCAATCTGTTGCCTCAAGACGTAGCCTTGCCCGGCTTTCCCTTGCCGGTGCCTTGAGTTGCACCTGTGGTTGTTTGGGCTCAATAAGTCGCGTTCGCTATACACGGCGAACACGCACGTAATACACGGCAACTGCGATCATGAACGTTACACTCAACGGTCATAATAAAAACGGCACCTTTGCTTACTCACTGAAACGGCAGTGTATAACGGAGAAAAAAGCAATACGTA
>JAZHYW010054876.1:0-17534 GCA_037355805.1 Ixodes ricinus
ATTTTTGAACGCCCTCGAAACGCTCTTATGCTAAAAACAAAACGAAAACGGTCTATTAAAAGGCGTTTTTGGACCTCCGCTTTCCTTTCCGCCGAAGCAGGCTGCGCATGCGCAGCTTGCCATCCTCAGAGCGGAGCGGAAAATGAAAACGGTCTACTCAAACTATCTATAAACTATTGATATGCCGGGCCTGAAATGTTAACAACATTACACACCGATGAGCACTGTTGAATACTATATAAAGAGGATTACGCTTCCAGCGAAGCTCGAGCACGTAAAATCGGTCAGCTGCCCAATAGCCGAGAAGACGACGTAGACGATAGATCTCCGCCAGCTCCGATTCCACAAGCTGCAACAATGTAAGTACCTCGTTGGGGAAATCGGTGGCCGATCAATAAAGAAAAAAAAATCGGTGGCCGAGTGGGCTAAAGCGCACACCCAGCTCGACGCGCGTGGAGCGAAAGCTGCGCTACAGAACCAGGGATCCTGGGTTCGAGCCCCACCCTGCCCGTTTCGATCTGGATGAGCATCGTACCGGCGTGCGGTCGTGTATCACTACTGCGTGGTGCACGTTCAAAACCCCAGGCTAGCGGTTGTACTGCACTGACTAAATTGCTCATCTACAGCGAGTTACTCGTCGCAACTTTAAAATGGCTGACCAACGACTCGCTGTGTAAATATCCCCACAACCTAATTTTTTAAGTACCTCGTTCATTGACTCTTAAGGGGTATTCGCACAGGAGGAAATCCTGCCCTTTGTGCCCGAGATGCGCATCACGTGGTAGCAACGTCATGCTTTTCGCGGAACCGCGCAAAAGGTAGATAGGGGAGCTCTCGCTTGGGCTGCACAAACGCGCCTCCTTGGCGTGGGTTCTCTTTGCTATTTGGGGTATTTGTTCGAATGTCTGGCAACTTCGCCGATTTTTCTCAGCGAGATGCCGCCGGTGGCATCGGGATCGCCTAACTTGTTGTGGCTTGCGTTGTTACTCAAGTCATGCGAGGCACCCGAGGGAGTCTTCGATATCCATCAATGCCGTCTTGAGGCCGCTCCGCATACAAGTTGTTTTTGATTCCACGTCCCTTGTGTTGCGTACACCCATTCAAGAAGCACCTTTCTTTTAGCAGGGAGCAGTTGGTCGTCATCTGAATCTAACAGCGCCGCTGCCATAATCGCGTATCGCAATTTCATGTACGCCTCTATTTTTCTAGTCTGGTCAGTGAGAATCGAGCACTGTTGTCGAGAGTGCGACCGTTAAGTGCGTCTGATAACACTGACAACCCTCTGGGTTCCCCGCCGTTCGTTTGAATGCTTGAGTCGGGGAGGGAGTCCTGCTGGTTCCGCCGATCACTGACCTCATGCACATCCCTCCCCGAAAAGAATACCCCGTGTGAATAGCCCTTTAAAGACTACCGAAACCGACAAGTTAACCTCTACGTCAGTACCTTTTGGGGAATAGTTGCACGAAGAAAATGCAAAACGTCATATTTAGTATTTCTGGTGCATTATTGGACACAAAATTAGCGTCATATTATTCTTTAAAAAATGAGCGCTATAATTGGGCCCCTATGCGTCGAAAAACATCCCTTTTAGAAAACGTTTGGAACGATTCAGCATCTCGCGAGCTTCGATTGTGCACGCGGCCAAAAGCATGACAGAAAGCAACAATTACGTCTGGCCGTCTAGCTGCCGAGCGCCGAGCCTCAGCTTTATAGGGCACGCTCCTTACGTAAGCAAATATTTGCTAGATAGGGCGAGCACACCAGTGATGTTTGTTCCATGCAGACTTGTACGTAACGCGTTACAAGTAATGGATCACTTGTAATCGATTACATTTTACTGTAACTTTGTAAATTCTTCAATTACTTCCTTTAAAGAGTAACGATCCTTGTAATTGAATTACTCTTTCTGTAATCGATTACAAAATTACCAATTACAAATTATCCCAGTTTTTTTTTTTTTGGGGGGGGAGGGGGAGGGGTAAGATGTGCTGGAGTCACTCAGCTCTAAGCAACGGTCAATTTTTTTTTTTTTCGAAAATACTAGGCACGGCTACTATACTTCGTTCCACCTTCAGTCCGAGCGCAGTGGACGCCACGAACTATCCCAGCCGATCCAGTGCCGGGAGAAAATCACGTGACCTGCCGGTTGGGCGGAGCGACACAGGGAGCTCAGGGTCGCATGACACTCTCTCAATGCTGGATTGTCTGGGATGGCTCCTAGCGTCCGCTGCGCTCCGGACTGAAGGTGAAACGGAGTATAGGCACGGCACCTCGAGGATTAGTGAGCCACTTCACGATGTTTCGTTTCCTGGGTACATCTTTTTTTTCTTTCTTGGTGCACCGGAGACTACGTTCGGGTGTGAAAAATGACCTTATCCAGCCTCTTGTGAGTTATCTATCTAAACAAAATTTTTTAATTTCATTTTTGTCACGAGAGGAATAGGGTTGTTAGCATCACTCACTATCTCTAGCCTCTAAGCAAAAACAGTCAAGGCTTTCTTTCTTTTTTTAGGAACAACTGACCACGAGACCCCAAGGGTTATGCTACTGTAATAAAAAAGTTGAATGAAGAGTAACGTGGAAAGTAATTGATTACTTTAGAGTAATTTTTCGATTACTTTATTGAGGTTGTAATTGCAATTGTTATCGGTTACTTTTTATAGTGAAGTAGTTGTAAATGCAATCGGTTACATTTTTTCAGTAACGTGTTCAAGTCTGGTTCCATGCCACGTCCAAGATTTCTCTTTCTTCAGTACAAAAATTTTCTATATGAGGTACTTTGTCCCTGCCAAATTTCGAAATATCTGCATATTGCCGTACATTTTTTTTACCTTTAGTTTGGCAGCAGCTTATTTCTGTTGTTATGCAGGCCACTTAGAGCGCCTTTTACCACAAAAGAAGGTTGAAGTCGCATAAGAGAAGAACATGTTACTATGGTGCCTCGAACGCTTATTCGACTGCTGTGTTTACGACGTCGAAAAAAGTGCTCTCTCGATTTCCGCTTAATGACGTCATCGAATTTTGACGCTACTGCAGGTCGCTCGCCCCACGGAAGCTTCCGCAGAAATGATGTTCAGACACGGCGACGGCAGCGACACTCGCGTCTGCTCCTGCTTTTGCCCGAACTTCTGCGACCGACCCCCAGGATTGCGACATCCAACAGCATGACACTCCGGCATTTGTGACGTCATTTTTTGCAACTTCCGGACAACTTTCAATGAATGGGCTGAATAGGGCGCCCCTAAACACACCAGTTGGAGACCCGTTCCGGGCACCATAATGTTACTGATTAGTTTATATTTTATATTAACTAAATGATATGACATTTAGACGCGACCGTTTGTTTCGCTGCACCTAGGAGTCGTAACAAAATGAGTTGCCGGCCGAGTTGATAAGACATGTTGACTTACTTGCGCTGTTCAAGTCAACCACCTAGGAGTCGTTCAGACACATTTCCCTCCTACACTGCGACCTTCTTACTTTCTTCTTGGAACGTCTGAAGCACAATACTTTTTTAAATATTTATTCATCTTTGAAGCTTTTCCGGAACTTCGTCTTTAATTTCTAAAATTCCCTGCGATCGTGTTAAAATTCACATTCCTCGCTTCAACGAAGGTGAGGCCGAAAATTCCCTGAAAAGGGAAAACTTCCTTCATGGAACATCACTGGAGCACGCGCCCAAACGGCCAAACGTATCCAAAAAGTCCGTCACGCCGCACGCACCACTCCAGCAATGTAAGCGCACAGCGCACTGCGTAGGCGCAAAAAGTAAGGAGCACTTGCGCTTGCGCCACCTGTGCCCTGTCCGTAGCAGGCACGGTGTTGCGCTGCGAGACACGCGAAGAACGCGAGCCGTCAAGAAGCCAACTCCGCGTCGATGAAAAGAGGAATGCCGTCTAGCCTTCCGAGTAAAAACAAAGTGTCGACGAAATGTAGCAATCAGTGTTGATAAACAAATGTCGAAGAAACGATCTGCCTATAAAACATCGAAATGTCGATGGAAACGATCTGTCGATAATAATTGTTCGATGAACCGATTGCCCATTATAGAACTGCGTGCCAAGAACGGTGCGGCTTGCCACATGATCAATGGCACGCCCTACGTGATCGAGCGCGACAGAGAGCCACACGGATACGACCCCCAACCCCAAACCATTCCTACCAAGCCAAGCAAAGCCATGCCAAGTGTTAATCAAAAGAAACCAAACCAAGAACGGCTGCATAGACAAAAATAGTAAATGCTGACGGCATTTTATAAAGTACGAGAAGACTAAAAAACAATGCCGACCGATGTTTCTTTATATCGCCGCCTACTCCGGCTAAGCACGGTCGATCAACGAAGAAACAAGCAACTCGAGTGAGAAGGAAAGCTCGGCCTCCGCGGCCTCTGCTCATGGAAAAACGCATACGACTGACGGCCACCACTGCCAGCAGGGATTATGGTGAGATTTCAAACCAGAGGTACGTCACGTGAAACCGCCTTACCTAATAATATTGCCCCCCCCCCCCCTATCGAAAAAAAAAAAAGTTGGTCGATGCATATGTTTATTTTCTTGTACTAACTTCCGTAGAAGTACGTGTTGGTGGCACAGGAATAGACAGGGGGTGGTATATGTAGTAATCGTTTATTTGTGCCTAAATGAGCGAGGTATGCACAGCGAGGCGATGCTCTAATCGCTGCCACGTTGTGTGTGACCTCTCGGAAAGGCGCGTTTGTTTTACCGCCGCCCTTGTCAGCACGCGAAAGTTCAACTCACCCACTTTCGTCATCTGGCATTTACAATTTCTTTCGTAATTAATCTAGGTTAACGAAATTTGACAGAAAAGTGCGGAGCATAATCATAAACATATTAAATTTATTTTAAATAGGATAAGCGGTTCAGAAGTTCACTGTCTCGGGGAAGTTTCCCCTAATCCACCGCGCGACTCGCGCGGAGACAAACCAACCTCTCTGGAGAAACAAAAGACCGCAAGGAGCTTTGGGTATGAGGACTGTGATGAACTGTGAGTTTGAGGACCGTGAGGAGCTGTGACTGTGATGAGCATAAAGACCTTTGGGTGTGACTGACGAGGAGCTGTGAGTTTGAGGATCGTGAGGACCTGTGAGTGTGAGGACCGTAATGACCTGTGGTTGTAAGGACCGTGAGGACCTGTGAGTGTGATAGGGTGTGGTGAGCATGATGACCCGTGAGTGTGAGGACAGTGAGGGCCGGTCTGTGAGCGTGAGGAAAGCGAGGACCTGGGAGTGTGAGGACCTATAGAGTGTGATGATCCTGTTAGTCTGATGATTCGTGATGACCGGGATGATCTGTGAACGTGACGACCGTGATGATGGCGGCGAGTGAGTTTTTGTTTAGTGTTAAACCATGAGGGCGTGGTCCGGTGATAACCCTGTTTTGAATAAATCATGATCTTGAGTGGGCGTGAGTTCTGACTGAGAAAAAGAGGTGATCGTGAGTTTGAGTGAGGACAGCTTAAGGCGGCGGTTCCACGGCCCCAACCATAATACCGGTGGCAGCATGTGCTAACGCCCCTGTTTGCTGTAGAAATGTCGTGTCTGTGCGCGTGCCACGCGTTTCGTAGTTTTTATTTTTGCAAATAAATTGGGCCAATTATTGTCAATCTTTTGGTGTAAAATGTTATATGCATTTTTTTAAACTTAACACACAATAAAAAAAATAAAGTGGAAGTTTTGATTTATTCCGAGATTCCTCTATGCATTCTAAGTTTCTAGACCTATCCAAGACGCGTTCTTATTTTTTTATTGAATAGATAAAAAAAACTTGTTTAATTCCGTGTATACGTGTTTTCTCGAATGTAGCAGACCTCACATTTTGCTATC
Organism: Ixodes ricinus; assembly: GCA_037355805.1. Classification (NCBI taxonomy): domain Eukaryota; kingdom Metazoa; phylum Arthropoda; class Arachnida; order Ixodida; family Ixodidae; genus Ixodes; species Ixodes ricinus. The sequence goes on from JAZHYW010054876.1 coordinate 5,843, forward strand.
TTTATTGAAATATATAATTTTTTATGCGATTTTGAAGTCTCGTTGCTTAGCTCCACATCATAACGCAGCAACGACTAGTAAAGGCATGCTCCTGGTAAGCATAGGAACTCAGCATACAAAATATTAGAAGTGCAACGCAAGCAGTTTTCTTGTAAACACAACTTGATTGAGATATCATTTCATAAGTTTCTTTCACGCGTTTTGGTTTTCCCAGACAGCATGCTGGCATCTGATGTATCTTTTTTTAATTGTTAGCTGGAGTAACTTAGCTGGTCTCATTGTAAGCGTGATATTTTTGTATTCATATTCATATTTGTTTAAACAATTTTAAATCATCGGACTATTTTGAAGCTCGACTCTGTATGCAAAAAGCGTAATCAAATAAGATGACAGCTATTTAAACCACCATTCTTTAATTAGAGCTTTTCTTGTTCTAATTAAAATCACTCTTCTATGATTTCTATCATTTTAAAGCGTACTTAATTGTCCTAAATAATAAAAAGAACCATCTTGTAGCAGACTGACTATGCACGTGCGCCATCTTTTGAAAGGTGGCCGAAATTTAAGGTTGAGAAGTTCAGGGAAAGTGGCGCTGATTCTGTCCCTGACGCAGACTTCCTCGTTCTTGCAGTGAGTCACAGTTAATATTGCAAGAAAAGAAAAACAGAGAAGCGCGTCACATGGGTTACGAGTAAGTTCTCGAAAACACCTAATCGCCTATAAAAAAGCTGTTTAATGCTGCCCGCCACGTTCCGACACCACGAAAGGTACAGATTTTGAACTAAATATTATGTGCGCCGACGAAGGGGAATTTCTTTCCCTTCACTCCAATCATTTTAACAGACATGTTTTTTCAGGTTACAGCCTTTCCAACCGCGCTGGTTCTATTTTGCTTCACCATCGTGCGGGAATTTGAGATTTTCAGTTTTAACGTTACTCTACTCGTAGTAAACTTACGGAGAGTATTATGTGCCAAACCGCAGTGAGGGTCCTCATGGTAAGGCAACAAACATCCCGTCATCGTGACTCAAAACTGAGTCTCAGGAAAAGGGTCTATTAAACTCCCCTTCCATGAAGTGCTCTATCGAAACATGTGGGAAAACTGGGGGCTAAGCTCGGCGCGGAGAGATGGAGGCGAGTTCTCCGCCAAAACTCGCCGCCCGCCGCGATTGGTTGGCGCCGTGCCTGACGACACGCGCCGTCACCGCCTAGGCCGTGACGTCAGAACGGAGTGTTCGAGGCGGTCGGAGAGTGCCATATTCGTAACTCGCGGCGAGATGTTGCAGACGTCATCTGTGACGTGGCAGAAGTCGCCGCGGATTGGAAAATCTTGCCAGCTCAACCTAGGCGAGTTTGGGCGAGTTGGGCGCGAGATGAGGGAGAAGCGTCCGAACTGGCAGCGTTTTTGGTCGTGTTTCGCCGTCAGCGTAGATATTTAAGCCACGCCAATGTGTTTCACATGGGCGACGTTGATTTTCAACAACACTATCGCCTCTCCAATGACGTGGTAACGTGGCTATGCGATGAACTGCGTGGTGAACCTGGCTTGAGGCGATGGAGCCGGAATGGACCGTCGTCCCCGCCGTGAATCCTGCAAACAAATTCTACAAAGTGAATCCTAGAAACAAATGTGTTTTTAACGGCACTCTGCAGCCAGGGCCGCTATTTATCATTACCTACAGGCTTTATATAATTATTGGGATGGTTTGCTGCGCTGCGTAGATGCAAGAAAAACGCACCTGATAAGATGTAACCAAAACAGATGATAGACGAAAAGCAATGTACATGAATGGCGCAGACTAGCAACTGTGTAATTTCGTTCTCATCTTCCTCCGTCCACACTGTTGTTTGACGAGCAAATTATGTGGTTAGTTGTTTATACAGCAGGAGAACATGCCGGAACATGGCGACATTGTTAACTGTAGATAAGCAATCTAGCCAGTGCAGTACGACTGCTGGCCTGGGGTCTTTAACGTGCACCACGCAGTAGTGATACACGACCGCACGCCGGTGCGATGCTCATCCAGATCGACACCGGCAGGGACGGGATTGAACTCAGGATCCTGGGTTCTGCAGCGCAAGCTTTCGCTCCACGTGCACCCTATTTTGAAAAAAAACGTATTGTGGCTGTGTGGTGGTGTGGGGAGAAAGGTGAAAAATAAATTGACACACTTGTTAGTCTGCGCCATTCCTGTATGTTGTTTTTCGTCTATTCTCTGCTTTAGTTTAAATCTTTATGAAGTGCGTTTTTCTTGCATCTACGCAGCGCAGCAAACCATCACAATGTCTAACCAACTAGCCCATATCCAAGCAATATTTGTATAATTAGCATCCGTGCTGTTACCGATTCTTAATTGTCATTTACGATTTAAATAAACAAATTAGGTTGTGTGTATGTTTATACAGCCTAAAACTTGGTCTGCCTCAACGGGCGACGCTATCTCTCAGCTGTAGATAAGAAATTTAGCCAGTCCTCCGAGCTGGTGTGCGCTAGCCCAGCCGGCCACCGATTCCCCGATTTAAATAAAATTAAACCCTTCACTGCGGAGCGTAGGGACAAATCGGAGCTACTCTGGGGAACCCGCCGCCGCCGGGGGGGGGGGGTCGGAAATGTAAGAGGAGGAGTGGGAAACCTCGCCGGGGCGGAGTCAAAAGAAGCTCCTCCCCTCTCCCGTTCCGTCTCATTGGAGAGATTCCCGCCGAAGGCGAGCTTAGTCCCCCAGGGCCCGTTTGCTCGAAGCGCTAACCGCGGCTAAAGTTAGCCGCAGTACCTAAGAAAGGGATTTTAAAATCACGTGACTGGCTCGGTAGGGATGCGGGGAAACATGGCGGTGCCCCAGTGAGTGAGCGCCGCTCGCTTTCGAACTAATATGTCGTTGTAGCTACAAAATCGGGCGCGTTAGTCAGCAACGAATGGTGCAGGCGGCTTTCGCTTTGCATTTCCTCACATAAATCTCACAAGCATGCACTCTTAGAAAAAAAGGGTCAGTATAATCCTCCTTAAAGGGAGGAACGTTTTTGATACATATGTTCCCACGGATAGGGAGAAACTTTCGTCCCTAAAGCAGGGGAGTAAAACTTTTCCTCCGTCGCCTGCATTTCAATATGGCGGCCACGAATCAAGCAAATCGAGCTCAACAATGCTTAACGAGAACACGAAGTCTATTGTACGGAGCGAGAGGACCAGCTAGATAAAAACGTAACACGAGCTTTCCGCGAACTGTATTTATTTCCGAAGCCGGCTTCCTCCTGCAGGTAAAGAAACTACGTTTCGAAAGCATCGCAGTCACTCAGTCGTCTCATCGTCAGCACTGCGATGTTAAACGGAGACAACCGGCACCCAGTTCGCGCACTTTGTCTTACCTTTGCTATTCCTCGAGCCACAATTCCTTCGTCAACCGTTGCGTCAACCGCTACATCAAGAAGGAGTGGTAAACCATTTGCCCGCAAAACCAAAAGCCGCTCTCAAAAAAGCAAAATTCGAAGCAGCCTCTTGGCTCGTTTCAGCACGGTAACACGAAATTATGGCGTAGCTGCGTAGCGTAAAACGAGGTTAAATCGCTTGCCACCAGATGGCAGGGTCAAGCAGATTGATCGCAAGTAGCTAGGCTAGGTGGTGCTAGTTACCACTGAATTCATGTTCTACAAAAAATATTTTATTTTCTGACGCCACCATTGCGCTTCGGGAACCACTATTTCACACAGGTAGACACATTACGCGTTCTACGGTACAAGCATCAGCTGAACATACATAACCCGATCACTGCTCCCGAGCTCTGCGTTTCCGTCTTTTATACTAGTCGTTTTGAACGTACGGAATTTTTCGGTGACTCCCTAAGCAATAAAAACTATTTCCATCATGTTGATTTTTTCCAGCAATGTCATTCATCTGAGAGTATTTTAATGGCTCAGGGGATGAATCTCTTATTAAAAAGAAAATGATCGATCATGCCGTAATTATTTGAAAGCCAATAAATCGAGCCTCATCAATGCGGTTCCAAGCCTGGGTTTGTTTTTCGGCACGGCACTTCCTAGCAAGTATTTCTATTGTAGTGTTTGTTTTTCTATTTCTGTGGTTCGCGCACGGCTGCAATTGCCGTCATGAATTAATTTGTGTAGAGCGGATATTCACTCAGCTGGAGGTGATACTTCACGGGCAGAAAGATCGCTTTTCGATCAACTCGAATGCAGTCAAAGCCGCGACTTGCGGCAGGTTTTAAGTGTACGGAGCTACCACTTGGCGAGCTCGAAAACGTCTAGCGCTCATCCCAGCGCGCCACTTAGAGGGCAGTTTCTCCAGGAACCGTAGCATATTTAAACAGCAAAATACATGATGGCTTTTTTATATTTTACCTTTTTTCATGCTAAAATTTCTATTGTAAATATAGTACTTTTCGTCCTTATTTCGTACTGTTCAGTCTTTTCACCAGAGCGCAATCGCTCTCGTGGACCGACAGCCACATTGGCCACTGTACGATAGGAGCTTACCGTTCAGACCAGCGTTCCAACATGATTATCCGTACGTCGATCGAGTGCACCTAATTTCTCAAGTGGTCTTAAACTCTTTAATGTTAAGGGGATGTCAACCTGCGACACCGCGCCCCTCCGATCACGGCCCGACCAGCGGCATCAATGCCCGACAGTTTACGTCATCTCACCTTGTTGTTACACCACTGATATGCAAACACACGGTCACATCGGCGATAATTCCAGTCTTCTGTTCACTACGCACAACACTGCCATCACGATGTTGCTGCTATGTTGCTGACACGCAGAAATACAGAACCACGTTGAACGCCGGTTGGCACTCGGCACGGGAAAACAGTACCGAACTCAGCACGAAAGGCACCCAGGCAGCCGGCAGGAAAACCTGCCTGCCTTGGACACAGTTCCTGCGATTTCCATAACGTTGAAAACGTCGATACAGTTCCGCGTGGTTCCGCTACCGTAGTTCCGCGTACGTCCCGCAATCGAGAGACGGCCATCTTACCCAGTGTGGACGTAGCGCTGCTGGCACTGCTCCGGAACTTCGCCGTTTCTAGCGGCTTCATCTGTTCAATCGAAAAAAGTAGTGATAAAATCGTCAATGCAACCGAAATCTTCTGCACGTTTAAACTAGAAGACGGAATTAACGGCGGCCTTCGCTGCCGCTGAAGCTCAATCAACTCAACAACATTTATTTAACAACGAGCGTGACGTGCTCGAAAAACGAAACCGAAAGAAGATGCCTCCCTTCTTCTCGAGTCCGCTTGGTGGTCGCGTCAGTAGAAGGGAGGAAGACGCGCCGTTGCTACCTTTTACCTCCATGTGTTCTTAGAGTGCAGGGTCAGGGCCCGGCAGTCGATGCGGCCGAGGCAGCCGAGTTACGAAATGTGGCCGAAGAGGCCGAGGTCCGAAGCCCGCCGCTATCGCAGCTGATCGCAGCCGCCAAGTGTATGTAGCAGTGTCGGCATCGTTTCGAATCTTAGAGGTTTATGACGGATGTGTTTAAACTCTTTCTTTGTGAATGTTAAAAACGCCGCGGCAAAAGAAACGACTGAAGCACCGACCTCGTCGTCTTGGCCCCTGCGTAAACGGCTTAGATCCAACCTGGGTGCCTAAATCTTGTTTATCAAACAGCGCGCTGATGAAGCTTGTAGCAATGATATTTGTGTAGTTTTCCTTGGCGTTGGTGGATAATAAGGACTTTAATGTTCCTTCCATCGGTCTGGGTTTGTTTATGCCTGTTTTGGTAAATAAAAAAATTAAAAATAAAACTTAACGAAAGAAAAGCGCCGCCCCTTCCAGGGATTAAACTTCGACCACTTGGTCAGAAGCGCGATGTTCTACCCCTGCGCCATCTGAACAGGGAGGTACTGGACCTCCTCCTTTCATCCAAACCCTCCGTTCCTCCCTTCTCTGGGCAACTTGACCACAACCAGGAGGAACAGTCGCCGTTGCTACCTTTCTTATCCTTTTTTTCTTAGAGTCTGGGTAATGACCACGCCGCATTTTTAAGATAGTCTTTTGATTCTGGCCATTCCCAAGCCTAAATCAACGAGGTAGAGGGGCTTAGAGCGATAAACCGGGGTTCCGGTCTGCACTCGAAAGTGACCCCATAAGGCGGCTGCCATTGTACGCAAATGTGACCACTCGTCATATGACCAAACCAAATACGTGACGTCACAGGAAAGATGGCACCTCCCAGGCAGCGGCTGGTCCCAGCTGGGCCGGAACTTGTCGGATGCGGTGTTTGTTGTCGTTCGTGCCGGCGAGTTGATTTCAGACGCGGAAGCCGTCATATAAGGCCGGTCGAAAGCGACTTCAGAGTTCAGCGTGGTGTCTGACGTAGGTATAACGTGAACAGAAGGAGGAACGGTGTGCGTTTCGCTAGTGACCGACGGGGATATTGCCACGAAAGAGACAATCGGTCCTACGTTGCTCGGACCTCGGATTGATTCGGATACCGCAAGTAAACTTTAAGGCGACGTTTCTGTGCTCTCGTTGACCATCGGAATCTTCGAGGTCTGCAGTGAAGCGTGTGCAATATGTTTGGATACGCAGTTTAGTGACGGAAATTGCGTGAGTCGTGCTTGGCAGTGTGCAATCGTGGTGCCGCTTCGTTCATATGACCGAAGGCTCAATTTGGTTGTGCGGCGCACCAGAGAGCTGCCTTCAAGTGCTTCAAATCGGTAGTTCCTGTGCCGTGGTTTAGGTGATGCTATGCTGCTTCCTAAATTGTTCTGGCGTAGACGTGCACTTTCACGGAGCACAGGTGTTGCAGTTGGTATTGATTCGCTCTTGTCGGTCGCACGTTTCGTCGACACAAGTTTCATCAACACTCGGAACGCGAATTGCAAGCTGTATGGACATTTCATCGCCCGTGTTAGCTACCCATTCCACCCGTTTACGCCGCTTTGCGACGACAGTCTGCATCGGCTCATTACCAGAAAAGTGGTTCCACAACCATTTCAGTTCAGTTCGTCCACGGCAGTCGCCAAACCCCGAAGGAGAGGATTTATTTGAGCAGAATGCCTCTAAAATATTGCAGCTTTTTAGTGGTCAGGATAGACTCTCTTCTGTCTGTTTTGTTATATTGTCACGGATGCTTGATCCAGTCCTATTTTCTATCAATATTTACTATTCGGGAGAGTTCCAGGCCACGCTCAGCTGTCATCGTATGTTCTGGTGGAGGTGCTGCACACTTTACCCATAGCCCTTCACTCTGTGTGAACCCTGGCGGCTCCTCAGCCGAGTCGCCTGATAACAATTAAGACACGGGTGGCGGATTATCCCGCGTCTTAAACGCCCGGCGAGCCGTAAACCAAGTCCTATCCCAAGCCCGGCAGAAAAACCGCAAGACGAGCGAGTACCGCAAGGACGAACCTTGGAAATGCACCACGAAGAACCTGAAATCCGAGCCAGTCGCTGCTGCAGCAAGAACCACCGAAATTCGGTCTTTTGCCAGGAAGAACCGAAGCTGACTAAGCCAACAATGGCAAACCTGTAGCAGCGAACCACGTCCGCTCCCATCATCGTATGCATGCCTGTCACACCTCGCACTCTGATGCCCTTTCACGCAAGGTGTATGAAGACGTCGAGGGCTGGATTGAAATATATGGCCGTGTCGCCACGCCACAGTCGGTAGACGGACAACCAGCTCCTGCAGAACCTATAGTTCTCGTGGAAGAAACTGTCAGGCACTGGTCTGAGGACAACGAATCCTTCTTAACGTCGTAGGAAGTTTGCAAGATCGAGCTGAAGTGCACGTTTATCAGCCAACATTGACCGGGATAGCCGAATTCCTGATTCTGTCCAGGATGCCGCCCAAACGAGAGCGTCACCGCCTTCGTGGAAGATGTTCTGCGGCGTGATCAAGCACCCACGCCAACCTTGATTCTACAGAAGACAAGAAGCTAAAAATCCCATGTCCCTCCTGTGAGGTACAACACCTCCGGCAGCCTTGTCCGCAACTCCACGACAACAGTCGAAGGGTTCATATCACCGCGGCTTCTAACATTGAATGTACACTGCAGGCCCGATACTGTCGATATCAACAACTGCCCAGCTTCTCAACACTCGAGTCGTCCAGCTGCCACTTCGACGCCAGCCTCCCAGGCATCCGCGACATCCACGACGTTGTCCGGGAGGAGATCAAGAAGCTACTTCCTGCCATCAGTTGCCCGGCCTTTATTTTGATTGCCGAAATTGTTTCGCAACAAGTTCGACAGGCTATTCATCTGGAGTCTTCTTCGAGTGAAGCTGCATCTGACGATCGTAGGGCGAGTTATACCACAAAGTCACGACGACCGTCATCGGCTACCCGTTACTATTCAATGCCGATTCAACGAGACACCCTAACGCCGAAGCATTCATATATGCCCGAGCTTGCTGCATTGATGCAGAAAACTACCAGGAAAATTTGTGGATTAGAAGCCAGCCCTGCAGCTTCAGTGGATCAGATGTCAGTGGCCGCACGTACATGATGTATGATTACAAGACGGCATCAGTCGGTCAAAGTTGCCACTCGACCAAACTGAACACCGACGTGCCAGGAGCATCATCCGACAACAAGCAGCACAGGTACTATGATTGAACGCCTGACACGAGACTGTCGCAGAAAGAGCTCGTTATGGAACCATTTGCAAAGAACCATTAATTACGTAATCAAGTGGAAATCAACATATTTGATACACTAACCTAATAAACATATTTTCGCACGCCTTTGTGCCTGCAGAGTCTCTACACAAAGAATTGTGGTAACCGCACGTGCTGGAACTTTTGAGGACACTCGCATCTCTGACCCCTCAATATTAATTAATGGGACATACCAGACTGGTGTCATAGGGCTGCGCTCGTTCCACTTCTCCTGAACATATGGCGCATCCGAAAACCAACTCCAGATGATGTGAAAATGTTATTTATTAATTTATTCTCTCCAGGGGCCTTTGTAGGCATTGCAGAGAGGATACTTAAAACTACGCACATGATAATAACATTAAAGCACACTGCTGTAACTGTTAATTGCAAAACAAACACACCTCTGAGCATCTAGTTTCATGGTATGTGTTCATGCATTGTTATATAGCAGGACACTTCCAATACGTATGGACACAATAGACCCTTTGCAAAACCCCATCAAGCAACACAACTGTCGCCATTTTTTTCTTGGGTGCAAAGCACACGAATATAATCCAGTTCACATCGAACGCTAATGCAGCATTCGAGTCCAATAGGCGCTCAGCCGAGTTCACATGATCGCGGGACATAACATTCTTGTCGGAACAAATGCCCAAAGTATGAAGGCCTTGGGCAATTAGAGTAGTAGCTACTGTAATTCGTTCCATCACAATTTGGCAAGCGGCGAAGGCTATACAGTCTTGGTGAGTCAATATGCATGTTGGAGAGAGGCACATGACAACATATCATCAGAGTGCTCGTCAGCACAGATTTGTCACATGCCTTCACTCCGTCAATCTGATTAGCACGAGGGGCGTGTGGCGGTTGCACCGGTTTTCCAGGTTACGTCTATGACCAGCATCCACAAGCAGGGGCTCGCGTGCGCTGTCAGCACCGTATGCAGTTCTCGATAAACGCTTCCGCTTGTCGGAAGAAAATGAACAATATGCGTTTTCTGCCTTTTGTTTTGTAACCTCAACAAATCTTCGGCAAGGGTAAAACTGCAGATGAATACTGAGCAACGTTTATTTCTTTTTGCATGAAAGAAAAAAACAATCGAGCAGAATGCAAAACACCAAGAATAAAAATTCCTGTAGTTGACAATCACAGGATCCGAGCTTCCTCGTTTGCTACTGCCACCTTCTTCGTCATCTCTCGACTGATGTCTCTCGCGTAGAAGAGCATTTGCGTTAAAACGAAGAGTTATTGCAGTTTTCAAAAATGGTCTTTGCACCCCAGCCTTTCTATGTCGCATTCTCAGGGTAGCTAACATGTCTTTATTTTGGCTTGAAATAGATCACAGAAACATCACAAAATGCAATAAAACAACATTATCATTTATGGACAACTACAATGTTAAGAAAAAAGTAGTCAGCATAAAGCGAATCTAAATTAACGCGCGCTTATAAACGCGTCAACAAGCATGTTGCTCTCAGGCACATGGAGCATGCATAAGCTTAAGCAAACGAACTCGTTTCACATAGTCAATGAGGGTGTCTCACAGTTCGTGCACTGTTGCCGCGAAACTGTAGCAGGTACTGTAAAATAACGGTTCTAATATCTATCGCACGTTCACACGTAAATCTCCAAATATAAACACGAATCCGCGCTGAATAGCTGATAGGAAGTGATGTCTTGAAATTCTTACTCACACGTCTCCGAAATGGCACGCACACGCAAGAGAGCGAGGTTGTCAAACACGTAAAGAACACACAAGAGGACTAACTCAGTTGTTTTCACCAGTAGCAGGCCTCGACGTAGCCGAAATACAAGTACAAAGACCGCCCGATTCTTTCAAATGGCGACGACGTCTTCAAATTGTCATTCTTTCCTAATGCGGCTTTATTATGTATGCAGCAGTTTACGCGTGAACTTCTGACAGAGACAGAGAACACCAGAAGAGGGAAGTTCACAATATTTTAGTCCGCAAGAGACCAAAACACAGCGGTCTATGTGCCGGAAACCACGAACGATTGACGCAGCCATTTCTCCGAGCTGCTCTTGGTGACGAATGTCGGCAAACTGCCGAAACTAAGATGGCCCGGCGGGGGTTAACGTACCTCAAAAGTCCCAGGAAATGTTCTCTCAATCTGGACATTATCACACTGGAAACAGTCGCTTTGTGATACACTTGTACGAACCCACACAAAAACGGTGTTTTACGGCGTATCCATGAGTACCGAGGCCAGTCAGACTGAACGGTTCGGGCGGGCTTGGACACAAGCGCCGCTACGCGGCAGTGAATGGCAGCGCGTTACTTCTTTCTCGGAGCTTGTAAACTAATCCGATCCAGTAACGTTGACTCTGCCCTTATTCGTTGCTTGCCTCTCTACCTTTTGAATTCTGGCGGCCGCGTCACGTGACTTTCTTCCAGGCCGTAGCCTCGGCATCAGCAGCCAGTCGCACCGGTTTCTCCCGAGCGAACAGTGTGTTTCGCGTCCTCGCCGCTCAAAAGCTGTGCGCTCACTACCGGACTCCCCGAGAAATGTTCTGTGCTACCAGATCCTCGCGCTCTAAATCTGCGACCGGGCGCTCTATGGCTCCGTCGTCGAACTGCCAGGCTTTGTGAGTATAGAGAACGCTATACCATAACGACAGCTTTGGCAGGCCTGCAATTGTACATGCTCGCTCACACCAGGAGGAACATGGCGGCCACCAGACGCTCTGTTGGCCAACGTTACTGGAGCAAGCTCAGTTTCGCAGCTCCCTATTCTCGCCTGCGGAGGCGAATGACCCAGGTGGCGGTCACGAGAACCAGCGGCGTTGCAGGTCCGTTCTTACTTCCAAGTCTCGCGCGTCCTCTGCTACCACCGCGATGAGAGCTTCTTTTCTTTTTTTCTTTTTAGAGCGCAGGGGGCTCTTAGGCGCCCGTTTCGGGCTTCAGCAACGTCGGCGTCGGCGTCACCGTCGCCGTCGGCGTACTGGCCCGAGGTCACGTGGCCCCCAGGTCACGTGACCCCCCCCCCGAGGTCACATGACTCCCCAGGTCACGCGGTCCCCCAGGTCACGTGAAACCCCTGGTCACGTGACCAGT
>JAZHYW010054877.1:0-41614 GCA_037355805.1 Ixodes ricinus
TGTCTACCAACCTGGCAAGCCACAAGAGTTAGCAAGGGAATTTCGGATCACCTGGAAAAGTCGAGGGAATTATCAGGGAAACTGTCAAAAGGTTGGCTAAATCAGGAGAAGTGACCAGTCAAAGTGGCACGGTGGTGCGGAACGAAACCCGGCGATCAGGTGTCGCCACGGCTCTGTGAATAACATTGCCTGAACTGTCATCCTTCGAAGGAAGGAACAGTCAGGAAATTTTATCGAAAGCTAGTCGAGGAAAACCTAGAAATACCATGGACTTGGAAGAGGTCATTTGGTAGACACCTGTAAGATGTACTTAATTAGGCAGTGCAGATTGCATGCAGTACCTTGGTGGAATCATTTGCTGATGAGTGGGTCGCAGTACAGGGCAGGCACCAGTCTGCTTTAGCAGTCTCTTGTCAGCCATTTCATCTGTGCTTTTATATGGTAGCGTATAGTTAAACCTTACATGTTAAATGTGACATTTTAAACGTGACATGAATGCAAACCGTTTTATCAGTCCGTCGGTTGGCTTTCAGTTCTGTGTTATTTGGTCATTATTGTTACTTAAAATCAGCAGGAGCAAGGTATGTTTAATTGTGCAATGCAGGCTGTGTTAGGATTATTTAATGATATGTCACAGACTAGGAAGGCTTGTACTAGTGTCAATCTGTTTAGGCATTTACTTGTCTGTTTTTCTCATTGTGTTCATCGTGCATTTTAGAATTCTTCTGCTGAACTTTTTGTTTGCGTACAAATTGCATTGGATCAACGAGCTTTGACACTGCAAGGCCAGTTTTTTTGTATTTGTTGCTGATGCTGCATACTGTCATTGCGTGTGCACGCTCATGTGAACTTGCTTGAGGAACACAAAACAGGCTTTCAACCAAGTACCGGTTTTAACGTTGTAATTCGAATTATTGATGGGATTTTCATGCATGCCATAATATGCTTGTCGTTCTTTTGTAGGATGTACTGTTTGTGAATCCTTGATACACAGTGCTTGTGTTCTGTAGCTTTTGTAATTATATACGAGGCACAAACTGCCCATCATATTTTTGTTGCGAAAATAAACTCTGTTGATTACTCCTGGTGGTGTTCTTCTGGACAGCACAAACCTACATTGGTTTCTGGCTTGTAAAGTCAGTGTTAACTGTATATAGTATTTTCCATTAGTTTCCCGCATTAGGAATCATACATACGCTGTCTCCATGTGCGTGTGAAGTAATTATAGCTGAAATTTGGCCTGCGGGAATAGTAGAAAAACATGACTCGCAGCAAAGCCAGATGGCACGAGGCTACCCGCAATGCCTACGTCAAACGAGATATCTATCCATCCGGTAAGGTTTTTATTGTGACTCCATTCATTAAGTTGGGGACACGACGGCCGCTGGGTGCGCTCTACCTGCAAAGTGGGTCCGCTGTATGGCAGCGTCCGCTCTTTACCTCGTGGATTACTCTATGATGCCTGTTCCCAGATCGGCAGTGGCGCAGCTGAAAAGGCGATCGCATTCGCCAGTCATAAGTTCACTGCGACACAAACATGCTAATCCACCTTTGAGCGCGAGGCGTTCGCTATCATTTAGGTGTTTGGCAAAATTGATAACTGGCTCTTCGGCCCAAAACTGCACGTCGTGTCGGACCACAACCCTTTGTCCAACCTGACGTCCTGCAGCCCCCGCAGGGCGAAGCTGGCAAGATGAGTTCTAGCCCTACCGCGCTATGATGTGATCGTGACCATAGACGGGAGTTCGCTAACGGTAACGAGGACGGTTTTTCTCGCTTGCCAAACAGATGTTGGGGTTCCACTGACTCAGCGCTGCGCCCACCCAAGAGCATGGGTGGTTCCACTTGCAGCGCGGCCTGACTCATGTATCTCGGGAGTGTGGCCTTGTTGCTGTGTCCGTTTGTGGAGAAGAAACTTCGTCGAACCTCGTGACCCCTGTGACTTGAAATTTCCAGTGCACGAGCCTAGGAACAATCGTTTTGCGAAGTTGTTTTTTTTGTTTTTCTTTTAGGTGCGGATTTTGCAGCGGATGTTCTGCTCGGCGTTTCTCTTTTTTCTTTTGCCTTCTTTGCGTATACGTTGATGTGTGCTTTGCGACATGTGCGCGTATTTTCATTTATAGTGACGTACTGTCATTAAATATGCGGACAGTGAAAAGTGCGGGTCTTATGGCATTTTTTGTATTTTAGTTTCTGTAAAGTTGAAGTGCTCGGTTATGCGTACACTTTTTTATCTTCATTGTTTTGCACTTATATTTACGAAGATAACTTTTTTAGAACGCTACTTGTTTTTTTACCATATGACGAAATATGACTGACTTGACAGAATAAAACAAACTCCGGACAAGAGACAACGATTTATAGTGATGTTCGTTGAAATGTTCGTAGTCTCTTGTCCGGAGTTTGTTTTATTCTTTCTGTTGCCAGTCATTGTTGTCAACACGCTCTTCAATTAATTTGGTTGAAATATGCCTCAAATCTTTTTTTTATGTTTGACATTTAGCAATTTTTACAGTCCAGCAAGAGTTTTTAGGGGAGGTGTAAGGAACGACGAGGGCTCCCCGGTGGGCCGTTAGCGCAAGAGGGACTTGGCTGGTAGGAAAGCGTTGGCGTAAACACTTCCAGTGGTGGGCGACCTCGAGAAACGGCGTACTTTACGACGCGGGGCTCGGAACGCTCGTTTTCTGCCGAGAGAATCGGAACGTGCGTCTCGGGCCGGGAGAACGCGGTGGTTCTGGCAGGCACTGTCTACATCGGTGTAGCCTTTCTCGCCCGCGTGTTAGTGGGCACGGTAGAACGTCGACGTCAGACCGCGTCTGGCGGAATGAATGACGGGATGGCGCATTCGGCGCTATCCACGCCGGGGTCGGCTGTCTGACTCGCCTTGCGAGTTCTAGATGTAGTCTGCTTGCATCCGAACCCGCCTGACCGTTGGCCGTGAGGTATACGCCGACCGCGGGGTCACCACGCGGGAATGTAAGCAATTGCCCCATGGAGAGAGAGTGAGCCGATTGGTTATGGCCTTTCGGCCAATGGGAAACGCCTCTCTGACGACGCGTCGAGGATTCGCCGGTCCACTAAAAGTGGTTGGACCACCAACGAGTGATTTTGAGTGGAAACGCAGCAAGTGAGCTTAGTTTGTGCTGGAGCTCGAGAGCTAAACGCTCCGGAATCGAGCTCGGTCGAGGGACTCCGAGCGATCAATGTCCCCGTAATCGGAACTTAATTCCACGAGCCAGCCAACTCCCGAGCTTGGATAAGCTAACACTCGACACCTCTTCTCCCAACCCCGTACAGGGGAAGTTACCATTCGCAGTATTGTTTCGTTCATGTATTTTCATTCGCTACAAAAGTATTAAATTGTTTATTGAAAAGTAACTACCAAGTTCAACTGAATTAGTCGTCGACTGCCAAGAGAAAGCTGCTTCGTCTCCGACAAGACCCACCCAGCTTCCCAAAACGAAGTTCGTCACCCCATCCGGACCTGATAACCTGGACGTCACAACGTGACCCATCGAACCCGTACTTGACCCAAAAGAATTGTTCTTTCGTTCACAAGGATTGATGGTCTCGACGTTTCAAAAGAGCACTGCGCATCTGTTTTGAACAATATTTTTGCTAGGGCGTTTATTAATAACACTAACTCTGATTGTCCAATGTATCCAGATTATAATTTTATTCGTATAAAGATCCACTTGTTTCTGACTATGACGGAATTGTTAATGTGATTGAAATAGGCGCAGCGTGCAGACGACGCACTTTGTTGTCTGCTCTAACCCTAAATCAAAACAAAACAAAAAAACAAAGAAAATTGAACCACGTACTCCACCTTTTGCTTTGGGGGCGGGGGGGGGGGGTCCCTGATGCTTGCTGGGTGATTTCCATGCCCCAGGGATCTGTATTGATACAAAAATAAAAACATATTGCACGTGTTGTTTTTTTATGTGCAACAAACAAACAAAACGACAAGTGTGAGTTTAAAGTTTCGAAATAAAATTATTTCCTTATCCAAATTTTCATGCACTTCTTAAAGAAATGAAACCTGGTAAACCAGTCGCAGTGTTGTCAAAATATCTAACTGAGGCAAGTCAAAAATAAAAGACAGGCACATATTATAATGTACTGTACTGTAAAATATTAAAACTGGCAAACCAAAACTTATAAGAACAATCAGAACTTTCTCGACGGGAATTTACACCGTCATGACCTAACATCGACGAGAGGTATACATCGGAAGTGGGATTGCGCCAACGGATCATAAAATATTTCCAGGACGGTCTTCATCCCTAGAACCAAGTCCTGAAGACGTTCGCCGTAATGTGTGCAATGCAATGAAATCACGGTGGCACCTCGTGATCTAAAAAATGATGCGATATATCTGATTACCAAAAACAGTACATAACCCTCAAATGCTGAAATTTGTAGCTGAAAGACATACTGTTAAACTCACCGGATGTCAGTTGGGATCCGAATGAATGGGTGCGTCTTGTCCTACACGCTACTTGCGCACCATCTTGCGCAAACGCACGAATGAAGTACTTTAAGGACACAAAACAAAAACATTACACTCGCCCGAAAATTTCGAGGCTCGCGCAGAGCGAAGATCGACGCGTTGACGCACTGAGGTCGAGCAAACGCACGCAGCAGACGTACAAATGCCACCGCAACGGTCCACCGGTTTCGAGGCATGTGAAGAGCAGGTGCACAGGCAGCTTTTTTATTTTAAGTGCTCAAAACAATAGAATGTAGGCAGTGCGATGGTTACGCAAACCTTAAAATATTTTAATTTTACACTCTGAAAAAAAGTTCGTGCCTCTACTTTCCCGTACAGCACTCGGTGAGGCAATCACCGCAACTTACGAAGCCAGCTCAACAAATGACGATGCCGAAACATATGCTTAGATCAAAAAACGCACTCAGAGTTTGGACATTGAGGCAATGCAAGCGTGACGTTTTGCATTGCCTAATGTCACACCTCGTACGGCGTTTTTTGGTCTAAACATACGTTTCGGCATCGTTATCCCCTGAGCTGCCCCCGTAAGTAGCGGTGATTGGCTCTCCGAGTGTTGTGCTGGAAAGTAGACGCACGTGCTTTTTTCTTAGAGTGTAAATATATCGTAACTGATATTTAGTAAAATAATATGCAGTTATAATTAGTGCTAAATGAAGTTTGATTTATTATTGTTTTCTCTATTTTTTTTTATATTAATGAGCGCTTCCTACCAGAGGAGCGCTGTTGTACACCGTGACGGTGTCACCATCCGTTCTAGCCGCACACCTCGCGTTTTGTCCGGAGGTGGGCTCTGTAATTCGCGTTTCTCTCGTTCTGGTTAGGTTAGGTCAGGGTTAGGGTTAACTAAGACTTACTCTGAGTGGAGTACTAAATTGAAAACAGAGCTTGATAAACAGTTCGCGTGACTATATTTGGCATCCTTGAATGTATTGAAAGTGATTTTTTTTTTTTAACTTTTCACGCTGCTGTTGTCTGAAACACTTCTTAGAATCGCCTTCGTACACCGCGTCATCTGGCGTCGACCACAGCAAATCAGTCGCCATATTTTAAATCCAGAATTTAAAAGATCAAAAAAGCAAAACGTTCAATGTTGAAAACTTAATTTATGCGTGGCTTAGTGCCAGGTTTAGAAATAAGCGATGCTGCTGCAACAGAACAAAACCAAAACTCAGGATGACAACGAACCTTCCATTTGTGCTATGCGAGCGTTTGTGTAACCGGCAATATATTGGTTTGACTTTTCACTTTCCTCTTTTTTTTCTTTCTTACTATTCTAGTCGTTCTTTACTTGTGTGCATCTGTCATAAATATCGTTGTTACTCGCCTCCACTGATTTCGTGTAATATCACGGGCGAAAATGGAAGTACGCGATGATCTGTAATCCTTTTTTCTAACACTCTCATTGCCCAGGCTACAAAAATGAATGGAACTGCCTTTCACCTACATTGCATCAATAAGGGACCACTGGATTTATTTATCACTTTTAGGCTATTTTGGCCCTCATATATGCAGCAATCTATTGCTATATGTCTTTAGTTTTTGTCCTTGTATTATCACCCTTCCGTCCTTTTAGTTCAGGTTTTTTTTTGCTTTTTTTACATCCACTTTATTTTGCATTGCTTCTTCCTTTGAGGTTAAACGAAGTAAAATAATAAGTATATAAATACCTAAGCGCGAAAAACAAATGAATCAACAATCAGCATATTTGTATTAAAACAATGCTGCCAGACATATCAGGAGAAATAAATAGCAAATATTGTTTTATATTGGCTACAAGCGCCTTTACGGGAAGACACTAAAATACTGATTTCACGCAAGTGCTAAAAATTAAATAAAGATGCAATTCTCTTGCTAGCTAAACTGAAAACAGAGTGTATAAAAATATGTGTAGTTGTCCTACAGCGATACAGACTGGAGCAGATACCATGTGGCATGTCGGCCCAGATGTTGTAAGCTTTATTTCGCCTTCATTTATTTTTTCTGCGCTCCCCGCCTGTGAGCTCCAAACATCCGTTTACTCTCGCCACTAGCAGCCCTCTCTGCTGCAGGCAGTCGCTTCGTGCTGCAGGCAGTCGTTTCGAGATAGAGGCTCCTCGCATCAGGTTTGGAACCACTGATTCTAATTCTAATATTTCTGAGAATCCTATCACTTCGCTATCCAGCATTAAGTACTTAGAAGTCTCAAAGTTGGCCCTACACACAATGCACTGCTTTCACGAGACTGGCAGTTAGACGGCACTACTACAGCGACCAAAACTACAAGCATGTTTAATAGACATTTTCAGAATGTTATTTAACTCCAAGCCTCTTTAGCTTTCTACTAGTATTACTTGGAAGTTACGATCAGGGTATCGGCACTGTTTCCGCCCATTGTCCGACGTCGCGACAAGCTGTCACTCGCCCGTTCCCCACGCGTCACCTTCGTTTACGTGCTAGCGATACCGCCATTTTGCTGCCTACGCGTACAGGCGCCGCTTGCGAATGTTCTGGTTCTGAAATGCAACACTTTTAGCGAACAATATTGCTTTAATAAACTATCGCGGCGTCGTTTCGCCTTGTCGTGAAATGATTTTAAAACCAGAAAGACTGAGAGCACTTATTTTCACATTTCGCCTGTAACTTGAACGAAAGCCGGTTACGGCATGTACCATTGGACCAATGTGGCTGAAGTGTCATTACAGATGAACTGTATTTTATATAGCGGCGCCATATTATACACAACTTAATCTTCGTGAGAAGAAAGAACGGAATGCAGAAAAATTGTCTTAAATCGCCGAAAGGATCACTCCTTTGTTATTCTTTGCGGCAAAAAAAAAAAGTTGTGTGTGTCGCGCTAGTCGGTGCAAATAGTTATAATGCGCAATTAAATAACAACCATCGATAAGAAATAGCATTGACCGTGAATAGCTCTTTTCATCCTGAACCTCCGGCCCCATGGTGGCCATTTGGAATGGGTAAAAAATGTTTGTTTAATTTATTTAAAGAAATCTAAAAATAAGTACTCACGGATAACTTTGCTAACATATTCATGTGTCCTTGCGAATCCTAGGGCGATCTATTATAGTCGTAGGTTAAATATTTATTTAAAAGAATGAACGAGTAAATATTGCCATCGGCTTCTTAATTTCCTCCTGCAATAAACGAAACTTGAACTACTTTCAATCTATCTGAGTCAAAAACAGTCTAACTTTACGTAAGGTAGCAGTAGCACAAGGCTACCAAACAGCAACCTGCCTTTCAATTGAAACGCGTTCCGTTTTTTTTTTTTCTTTTTGGGGAAGTGCTTGTGTGACTGGGAGGGTGGTGGTTGGGAGAAGGGAGCCGCGAGCCGCACTTTAACACGCGAAGAAACGCATGCGGCACGCGAGCAGCAGCTTGGCCACCACTGGCATAGCATGTGGATTAAGTACAGAAAAGAAATTGCACAGGGCGTTTCGAGCAAGGAACAGATTTTGTTTGATTAATATTATTCTAGCAAGGAACAGAGCAACATATTTTGTTTGATTAATATTATGCTGTCGAAACGCGAGTATGATGATGAAATGAAACGAGCAGCTCGATTTCGAATGGATTCGATTTGATTAATAATATACATAAGATAGTTGAGGGAAGCAGATAACAAATACATGTTCTAATTTCGGGCGGATATATGTTTTTTTAAGATGATTTGCGAAGGTGAGGGGTGCAGGGTTTTATATTGCGCTTCAAGCAACCTAGCGTACGGGATGCTTTAGCGGTAATCATGTTAATATGGGGTACCAACGGAAAGGTTTGAGATTAGTTGAAGATTGAGGTACTAGTAAGCAGAAACAGCGGCAATGGGCGAAATGTTAAGTGAATATGTGAAGTATGAGTTTGATCATTTACGGGTGAATTAAGCAAGTTTGCATTTAGCAGTATTAAATGTCATTTTCCATTTAAAGCAGCAGCGTACTACTTGGTCAACATCGCTTTGAAGACGCAGGTGATCGTCAGGATTGTTAATATTTTTTCACAACACTCAATCGTCAGCAAATAGACGTACACCTGATGTTAGTGACTGTGGGAGGTCGTATAATGTACCTTAGAAATAGAAGAGGGCCAAGAGCAGTACCTTGCGGAACCCCGGGGGTTACATCAGAAAGCTCAGAAGTGAAATTACCGACGCTACCTGCTACAGTGACCTGCTGTCTGAGGGAAAGGAAGTTTTGAATCCAGGAAAGGGTTAGGTCGGCGATGCGGAGTGAGCAAAGTTTAGATCTTAGACGGCAATCTGGCACGCGGCCGAACGTTTCAAAAAGTCTAAAAAAATGGCATCTGTCTCGGTGTTCAGTTCCACGATATTATGAATGTCGTGCGTGAATTCGAGGAGCTCGCGGTCGCATGAGAACGCCTCTGCAAAATCCGTACTGCTAGTCGTAAAAAAGGAGTGGTTTTCAAGATGGCATATGACATGGTAATATATAACATGTTCTTGCAGCTTTAGGACAACACTTGTTAAGGAGAGAGGACGGTAATAGTTAGGTGAACTTTTGTCGCCACTTTTAAAAATTGGAACGATCTTCCCAATCTTCTAATCAAGAGGAATAGATACAGTAGATAATGATTGTTCAAAAAGTAAGCCTAGTATATTTGATGACGTGTTATCAGTATTTCGCAATATTTTAGGGTTAATATCATAAGGGACAGCAGATGTGGGACATTTGAGGTTATTGATTAGTTTTAAGATTCCTGCGAGCGAGATCGAAATGTATTCAATGAAACAGTAGTCTACCTCTGGCACATACGGAATGCTGCTTCGGTCCTCAGTTGTGAACATGAACGTGAAAAAAATATATATTATGGACCTTGGGCCACTAGAATCGGGTGCGGTTTGGCCAGAGTCGCTGATCAGGGATATTTTACTACGGGACTCGTTCGGTGATAAATTTTCCCAGAATTTCGGGGGGTTGTTTATAAGTAGAGCAGGCAAGTCACAATTAAAGTACTTTTCTTTGAACCTTCTAGACAAGTAGCGTATTCTTTTTGGCAGCTAGAGTACTTCGCCCACATTTCGTCAGAACCGGATTATATAACCTTTTGAGAGAGATGTTTTTTTTCTTATTACGAAGTACTTTTAGTGCTTTATTAAACCATGATTGGTTGATGCGGGAACGGATGGGAACAAGGGGAACGTGAGCATCAATGAGTTAAGCTAATTTATTTTGAATATATTTCAATTACTTTCTACGGTGCGAGTATAGAAGTCGGCAATAAAGAAGAAAAAAGAACCGTAGTCAGCTCTGTTGTAACTCCTCATCAGTTTAAAAGCATGTCGTTTCTGTGGGGTAGATAGGTCTAGTTTTAGACGAACAAGTTTGTGGTCACTGAAGCCATCGCTGCATGTTACAGACGTAATAACGTCGGGAGAAGATTATAACACAAAATCCAAAATGTTGTTACTGCGTATGCAAGCGGATAATATTTCCGTGAGGTTGAAGTATATGCATATATCTACGAAATTTCTTTCAGTTTTATCTTGGGATGAAAGTGATGACCAATCAATAGATGGGAAGTTCAAATCACCAAATA
The DNA here is from genome assembly GCA_037355805.1 of Ixodes ricinus. Classification (NCBI taxonomy): domain Eukaryota; kingdom Metazoa; phylum Arthropoda; class Arachnida; order Ixodida; family Ixodidae; genus Ixodes; species Ixodes ricinus. Next base: position 10,064 of record JAZHYW010054877.1, read on the forward strand.
CAAATATGTGACCGTTCCGATAGTCACGGTGAATCAGATTTGAGTTATCATGAAATGAATCGCAGAATGATGAGTCACTGTTGAGTGGTCGATAGCAGACACTGATTATAATTTTTTTAATGAAGTAAGCAGACAGATCCATAACATTTCGATTTCTTTATCAATTTGTATCATGAATGAAGGTATATCTTTTTTGATGACTATTAAGATACTGCCTCTCCATCCGTTTTCTCTATCTCGGCGATAAATATTGAAGTTAGTACAAAGTCAAAATTTCCCTATAAGGTATACCAGGTTTGAGCCAGGTTTCTGTTAATATGGCAATGTCCGTCTCGTTTCATGCACATAGGAAGAAACTGCTCCATGTTTGGGAATTACACTTCGGATGTTAGTAAACAGAACTAAAAGAGAGTAGTTATTAATCTGGAATCCTTGATAAGACTTTATTAGAAGAGACAGGCTTCGACTTCTACTTTAATATTTGCTGTGCTGTCAGCACTTCCATACTATCCGACAGGCTCTCATAAACAAATGTATTGTTATTTATCTTTAGCTTGTTGAACAAGAGCTTGTAAGACTTTTTTTTTCTTTTTCATTTTAAGAATGTTTCTTTTAGCAAGGCGAACTGGAAAGGAAAATTCTTCTCCCACAACAAAACGCGTTCCTTTAAGCAACGAACCAGACATTAAGATGTAATCTTTTGAATTCTTCACTATTATTGGCCGACTTTATCCCGTTGAGAACCATCCACAGGCAATGGGCCATTTCGACAAAGTCTTATGGTCTGCTGAAGATGTTGTGTGCAGAATTCTAAAACGTTAGCCTCAATCATAGCCCACGTTTCGTTTCCTGAATCTGCCATGCCGTAACAACAAAGGATTACAACGACGAAGTCGGGTTTCGGCGTCATCGCATCTTGTCTACACATGACTGATTTTGGACTGAGTGATGGAGTAGCCGCAGCAGGTTAAGGGGGGGGGGGGGGGGGATTAGGCTTTTACTCAGTCAGCTCGGCTCCAATTGCAATTACCCTATCTGATAACTGCACCAGTGTGGAATCCGAGCTTCTCTGTTAATCTTTTAGTAGTTTCATTTCGGAAAGGATTTGTGTCTGGCCTTCTCAAATCTTTTCTCAGTTGCTAAGATTGTTGTTTGAACATCGGTGCTTTGGGAATCAGGACCAGGGTTTCATTCAACGTCACCTGCCACTTGAAGCCGTATTTGCGATAGACAAGAGAGGAAAAAAGACTAAAAAAACGCGCAAAGTCGCTTTCTATCTGTCTGGTGGTCAAAAAGGCATGATTGATACCATCAACAAACAATTGTCGTTCGACCGACAGATAGTACAATGGCCTTAGTAACTAACCTGTAAACATAGCGACGGTAAGTGCGCCATCCCGACAGTGTCACGCCCCAGCAGAATGGCGCGCGGGTCCTCCTTATATAGCCAGCCAGTTATCGACGCTGTTGCCGTAGGTTGCCAGTGAAAGAGGTGCGGTTTGTCCAGTTCTGGCAGGCGCGTAGGATGATACTGTTGCGCTGGGTGGTGGTGAAGATCGTCAGGCGTGGCCGGCATGGACGATGGTATGGGCTCTTCGAAGGTAGGGGTCAGAATCAGGAACAGTATCTGTAAACATAGCGACGGTAAGTTCTCCATCCCGACGGTGTCACGCCCCCAAAACACACATAATTTAAACGTTTGTCCGTTTGACCAATCTTTTTCATTAGGACGGGCAGCTAAAGGAGTATCATCGTCAATTGGCTGGCACCGTCACAACCCCGTACGTGAATCGCCCAAACATTGTTAGCACAAACAAGCGATCGCCGTTTTTTTGTTTTTCCTGTTCTTCTTTTAGATCAGAAAGGATGCTGTCTAAACTACTACTGTGTTGCGGAATGCTTATTTGGAACAACAACAGATAACAGATGCGCTAAAAATATAATGCCTGCCATTGTCGTTCGAAAGAAAAAAATGAGAGATGTTTACAATTCTCTGTAATGCCGAATTAGGGCGCAGCTCTTGAGCGGAAGGAGGGGAAGGTGTGCCCCTCCTCCCCCTCCCCTCCTCCTCTTCTGCTCTCCTCCCATTTAGCGGGAAATTTTCGCTACATTTCCCCCTAAATCTAACAAGAACATTTTTTCGCTAACCTTAGCGGTGAAATTTTTCTGCTAAATTTGGCGGAAACTTTTTTCCGCTCGAAGTAGCGGGAAAATTTCTCCGCTAAATGTAGCGGGGAAATTATTCCCGCTACATCGCCGCATTTCAAGCAACAGCGCGCACGCGTGAGCTTGGTTTGCTTACATTGTGGTGAAAGTTGGGCCTGACAGTTTTGCACCTCGCGCTCGGTAGTGCGGCAGGCACGAAGAGCACACAGTTGATCGGTGGCCGGCTGACTCATCGACGGTGCGAGAGCTGAAGGGTTATATACGTGGGATCTTATTAGAGATAACCCTCGTCAAGAAGGTGACTTGCACGATCCATTTGGACACCTTCTCAGATTTCCACTTGCGCCCGCGTAAATGCCACGATGATATTTACCTGTTCTTCTGGGCTCAGGTTCGGTGTGATCGTTGTGGATGGAGGTGCGGCTTCTTTCAGCTTTTGGCGGTAAAGGACACCCAGGATACCGGTAATGCATCACATCAGAATCCGGTGGAGCACGACGGCTTAACTGCTAGGTGGAAGGTCCCCTCAAGAGACGTTTTGCGGAAACGTATTGCATCGTGAAGCTGCCAAACTTTCACCACGCTGCTGGAAGTGCTGATCGCAGGCAAATTCAGAAGTTGATCAATGTGATCGTTGATTAGAATGTCACGTCGTCCAAGCGGGTCTTGAAGTGTATGCACCGCAAGGTCGTATTCTTTTTTTAGAGTTGCATTTTTTCAACAGCTCGTTTTGCGTTGCCTGTTACATACACAATTAACTACTTGCATTTTTTAATGGCAGTGAGAACGGAATTCGCATGAATTGTGACATCGAAATGGTCTCAAAGCCCTTGCCAATCCCTGAGATTTCCAAGATAGGTTGGTACCTGTAGTTTCGGAAGTGTCAATGTCCGATGCCTCCTTGGAGTAGGGATCGGAGCGACGTTGTTGGAGGTCACTTTTGTGGGAGGAAGGCCGCCCAGCTGCATGGTCTTAGGTGGGTTGTCCATCATGCGAGAGTTGGCGTTCGGGAAAGGGGGGGGGGGGGGGGGACGATGATTATGGGTTCCAGTGCGTGTTGAACACGCGTCGTCCCATGACTGATTCCCAGGAGGTAGTCCTCGGGTTTCTCAAGCTCGTCTTCAGGGTCGTTCCCCGTGGCCGAAACCAGGATGTCACGGTCGAGGTTAACTAGTCTGGTTTGCTTTTGGATCAGGTAATCAAGTTGAATTCGCAAATCAAGCTTTGGCGAGTTCGGGGTCTGAAGCAGAATGTCGATCTGTGTGAGTCGGTGGGTCACGGCGTTGCGGACAACGCCATGGGTCCTGCGTTGACGGTCCATGTCCTCTCGAAGGGTCTCAACACCAAATTGTGTTGAGGAAGAAACCCAGGAACGTCAGTTAACTCTGGTGTTTGTTTTATTCTTTCGTGACCCTCTCGTATCTTTCTCGTCCTCCTTCTTGCTGAGTTCATAATCTACAACACCCTCCTTTTTGCGGGGACTGGCTCAGACCAACACTTCCTAGATAACTAAGCCGTAGCGCTGACAGAGAGGGCGTCATCAGCTAAGGCCAACGCTGGGTACTGATTGAACACAACGATTGAGTCAACGTTCGGCTCAGACTTGACTTGAAGACGATATTGGGTTAGAATGTTTCTCACTCTACACAACGGTCCTATTACTTCAGTGAACCGGGTGTACTCTCACACAACGCCGCTAACGTTGACGCAGCACTCGTTTCCAATCCATGTCCAGCGTCGGCCTTCGCTGGTGACGCAAAAATGTCAGCACTACGGTTTTGACTTCTAGGCGGTGTTGCTCAGACACCTGCTCCTGTGGGAAGAGGAAGGGACAAATGCTCGAGAAGGAATGAAAAAAGGAAGCTGGTAACCGGTTTTCTTTCCGGCAGAAGACGATTCTGTTGGTCTTAAGTTCGGGCGCAGCCAACGCTACAACCCGATGGGACAAATCAAACCGCGTCAAAATTGTAACGCCATTGTGTTCTTCATGTTTCTGTACGTGTTCAATAATCGTCAAGTCAATTATGTACAAAAAAGGCACTATAATTTGCGGTTTTAGTATGTGTGTTCGTGGTTGTAGGAATTCGTGCCTTCGACTTCGCTTGGGAATATGATGAAACGAGGTCGAGCATCCGTGACAAGGACGTACCACATGCCCTCCACACATACTGAGCTGGTTAGAACACAACAGTTATTAATGTCGCGAGGGAACCGTAGGGCAGTGTACCTGTAGTAGACCAAATATATCACGTGTGCTTCAAAAGAACAGAAAAGCTTTGCTTTCCACCGCACCAAGCTTCTGTTTACCGCGAAGGTAGTACCACTAGATGGCGGAATTACTCATAGAAAATATTAGACTGTGAACTTCTAGGAGCTATACACCAATAATAAAAATTCAAAGTTTTGAAGGCGAAGTAAGAAAGGTACGTGTTGCGACAATTGAACATATTTTAAAAGTAAAAAAAAAACAGAGTTAGCTTTTTTTAGAGTTTCATAAACTGAATTTCTGCACCAGCCCACAACTCGCTTTTTGACGGAGCGTGACCTGGCGTCACGCGACGTGATTACTTGACGGGACGTTACGGGATTCAAGGGGATATCACGTTATACCATGATGTCACATAACGCCAGGTCACGTGACGGGAATTCTTTTGTTAAATTTAGGGGGAGACATTGCAAATAACGTGTCGTCAAATTTCCCGCCAAAATTAGTGGAAGAAATGATGCTTGACTTCAAATCATGTGACCTCAGGTCAGCTAATGTCAATTTCCTCGCTAAATTTAGCGGAAAAAATTTAGCGGAAAAGTTTCTCGTGACGTCAGGTCACGCCATCTGACGTCACGGTGTCAGGTCATGGTGCCACGTGACGTAAGGTCACGGGAAATTAATGCACGGATGGACGAACAGAGTCTGTGATTAGCTGGGGTTACGTTGAAAAAAACATTCCATGCTTTAACATAGACGTAACTGGTTTCTCATCTTTTCGTGTGTTTTCCTAAATAAGAAACATATAATTCCTTAGGAAATTGTAGTGTATGTTTAGTAGAATGTTCTCAGTGAAAATGTTCGAGTTTTATGTGTGTTTTTTGCTCATTTACAGCACGATATTCAGCCATGCGAACCGTCAAAACTCTTCCTGTTTGCACGGGTCTACTTCTCACATTGGCACTGGTCTTCATCTTGTTCGTCGAGCCTCCAGAAAAGTATGTCCAGTTTGCAAACGACTTTGACCTATCTCAACTTTGGTACCACCATCAAGTGGAACCTATCAAGCAAACGAAGCCCTCACAAAACCACGCAGAGTACATCATCAACCCAGTACACCTTTGCGAGCAAGTTCCTACCAAGGAACCAATTGACTACCTTGTGATGATCTTTTCAAGACCAATGCACGCCCATCGACGAAACGCTGTTCGAGAAACCTGGGCATCCGAACTCAAATGCCTGACAAGGAGCCGAGTAGTTTTCCTCCTCGCCAAGACATGCGATGCGAATCTACAGGCGACAATTGAAGCAGAAGCGCACCTTTACTCTGACATCATTCAAGGGACGTACGTGGACGATTCCAAGAACCAAACTTTGAAGGGGATGATGATGCTTAAGTGGGCACTGAAACATTGCTCTCGAACGGCTTTCCTCGTCAAGGCTGACGACGACACATACCTGAATGTTCCTGTTTTTGTTAACACAATGAAGAATAAGAGAAGGAATGCTATTCATGGTTTCGTTTACAAGAATCAAGGGCCACATAGAAACCCTGAGTCGAAATGGTTTGTATTCAAAAAAGAGTTCAAAGGGATATCCTACCCAGATTTCACCGCAGGCGCCTTTTACGTAATTGGATGGACAGTGGTGGACCTGATTTACGAAGCATCGAAAAGAGCAACATTTGTGTGGCTAGAAGACGTGTTTTTACCGGATTCTGCGCCTCTGAGGCTAGAGTGGATGTCGTTCATGACGAAGCCTTCAGTGTTCAAAGACCGACCTCTATTTGGCATGTGCGAAAGAAAGCATCTTCTCGTCACATTTCTGCGGACGATATGAGGATTTATTGGCACAAGATAAATCAAGTGCCAATAAAGTGCTGATGATTATTAAGGTAATCAGTCAAGTGCGTCGTTTTTTGTTTCGTTTTTTTTTCTTTTTAGGTGGCAACGAATGAAATAGGGGATGACATCCCTTTCAGAAAACAAAATCCGTATCCTGCTAAATTATGGTGGATTTTCACTGAACTTGAACAGATTAAAAATAATTTCGCTGGAAATGTAGCTGTACAGGACTTGACCGGAAACATATGTGGCTGGACCCTAACTTGGATGTGCCAAATCCAGTCTGCACACTAAGAGTCTATGTTGATAGCAGTGTGGTAAGCGTTACAAAAAAACGAAATACTTTATTTTTGTTTTTTGCAAATAAAAGGAACGCGTTACCAATCTAGGTTACTTCAAAATAAAAAAATAAAAAAACGCGTTACCGTTAGCGCACGGCCCTGACGCATCCTCGCGAAAGCAACGGCGACTGCGTTCTCGGTTGACTTGAGGACGCCACCGCTAAGTGCGCTGCGCGACGCGGACGCCTCGCGCCTCTCTTTCTCGAGGAGGAAAGGCGTCGGAGGCGGTAGCGCGGTTAGCGTCGCGTCTCCGGCATTTTTCGACTTTGAACCGAATGGTCGCGTCATTTTGTAACGTGTTGTTTTGTTCGCTGATGTTTTCCTCGTTTTATCGCACATGCGCCAGTGACACGTAAGGCCCTTAATTATGCCCAAAAACTGCTCCGTTCCTCTGTGTCCTGTAACGGAGCGTAATAATGCAGCCGTCTCATTTCATGAAATCCCTTCCAAGCCTGAACTGCGGGCCGCGTGGTTGAAGAAAATTTCGAGACAAGGAACTTCAAAAGGTACGGAATGGGTTCCTTCTTCTCGAGCGGTCATCTGTTCACTTCATTTCACCGAACAAGATTTCAAGCAAGGAGCAAAAAGGAGGATGCTTCTGTCAGAAGCTGTACCGTCAGTGTTTTTAGAGTACCCATCTTACCTTCAGCCGGCTCCCGCCTCAAAACGAAGACGACTTGAACGTGATTTCTGTGAAACACCGAGCACTTCCACTTCAGTGCATCCGGAATCGCCAACAGAGACCGAGGACACGTTTGCAGATGTTGGAGATGACAACACCACTGAAACTTCGCAGCGAGTCGGTGAAGATGGACGGAGTGAGCAAGCTGACATAGGTAAACCAAGGCTCGAGGCAAAAGAATGTCAGACCGTGTTTAACCTTAAGGCCTTGATGGATCACGTCAAAAAGCTAGAAAAGCGACTCCAAATGCAAGCAAAGCGCCTCGGCGATAAACTCGCTTTCCTCCGAACAGCCAATAACAACGTTCGTGCGCGGCTAAAAGAATTCGAAGACAACATACTTGTTCAGTGCGTTTTGAATGTTGAGCAAGCAGCCCAGGACGACAGGTGCGCAATGTTTCTGAAGCAGCAACTCTTAAACTTTGAGAAGAGTTCAATCCTGGAGTGATGGCATACTGAGAGATTGTGTTTTATGGAAAGCTTGCTCTAGCAAAGGATACAACCACGTAAGGGAAAGAGGCTTGTTGAAGCTACCCTGCCGCACTACACTGCAGAAGTATGTTGGGTCATCTGACGGTGAGATTCGCATCACAGAAATGAACACTGTAATGAGCTCTGCTCAATTTTTTTGCGGAAGCTTTTGCGCCCTCTTCTTTGCCAACTGGGCAGTCAACCTAACCATGTCGGTGGAGAGGGCACTACATTATGTACATAAGCCACTATCCAGAAGGTGTCTACGGTTTTGAGGAAGATGTGCCGCCTTTCTAAACATTTCTTTCTTTCTTGTTACCTATATACTCAATGTTTTATTTGTAAAGAAAAACAAACTATGGAAACTATATGTCATTGCGTCATAATCAGGGCACGCAATTGCATGCGTAAGAGCACTACAAAAAAAAAAAGCTCTGCTTATTTGAAGTCACAAGTGATCTCCAGCTTGCAAGCTAAAATGAGGTTGCGCGAATGTTTATAGAGTGCAAGGTCAGGCTGCGTTGAAATTGTGTCTTGTATCCACCATAAAGAAAGACAACTTAGAGATGTAGTGTTATTACTGAGTTGAGTTCTTCAATGTGCATCGTACAGCAGTAATTCTACGAATGAAGATGTTATAACACGCCCGCTCCCATAGAAATCGTCTAAAGCGCGAAGTCAACCCTTGACAGCCAAGCAGTTTTTCAGAAGCTGTGAAGCCTAATTTCTCGTAAACTCGACTGGATATGATACGCGGATGAGCCGATTAGCTTGCAGTTTTATTTTTAAAAAAACTAACATTTACGTAGCGAAGCCGGCTAAGCCCCTCGCCCCGCGTATCACCCGGTACGCAGGCCCGCTCTCCATCGGACGATCTGCTGACCGTCAGCGCTCGGTAGCGCCACTCTCATCGCCGCGGCCGCTTTTCGCACTTTCGTTCCCACCGGGAGGGAGAGCCACGCGTCAGGCCGTACCAAGCGGAGCGCGACGGAGCGGATCGAGGGGCCGTGGTTAGCGTTACCGACAAAACAGAACGCACGTTACTTTTGCGTTACTTTTTTTTTTAATAACGAATTAACACGTTTTACACTTTCGACATTAGATGTATGCATAAGTGCCACATTTCAAAAAAAACATTATGTCCATGCACAAACTGAACATAGATTACGTTATATTTTTACAATTTAATCTAAATACGTACTCACAAAAAGCGACCCGAAAACCGCAAAAAAAAAACGCATAAAGTGGCATGGCTTGGTCCCTAAAGCACAAAAAAAAAAAGAAATGAAGTGTAATTTCTTTCTTTTTTTTTGTCTTGGGAAGAATATGTAACGAGTAACGTAGCTACGTCACCCGTTCCTCGAAATAAGTAAAGTAAATACATTACCCGCTACTGTTTTTGAAAATTTTACGAGTACGTTACGCGTTACCGACGCAAAAGTAACGAGTTTCTTGTAATGCCGTTACTTGTAGCGCGTTACCGCAAACACTGGTTGCTAGTGACATGTACACTCTGCTGGGAAAAGCAATTCATTGAATACTAAGCAACTAAAACGTAAAAATATATATATAAGTTTTTGTTTCTTTTTTTACACAAGACGTAAAATAAGTACACATAATTCTTAATTTTTCACTAACGGAAAGTGACACCCTCCTGTTGTTAGTCAGGGCTTGTGTGAAGAAATTTGATAAGTATGTCAATTTATGCCTCAAATTAAAAAAAAAAGTGTGACGATGAGCAACGTTTGTTGGCGTAAGTGAGACATTATTTATAAAACATTTTCTAAGAAAAAGCAACTTTATTGCAAATCGTCGGAGGTGTCCTGGAAAAAAAATATTACCATAAAATTGCGGGCAAGCGACCACTCCTCTTTCACTGAGAACTGGGTTTCTCTAGACATAGACGCTTGTCCGGTCAAATCGGTAAAAAAAAACAAAAAAACGAGATGGCAGTCAATAATGTGTTTTTAAGCCAAAGTGGGCGGAATCACCGAAAAAACATTTATTTTCATATCATATCCTTGTCATTGCCTCGTGGCCACGGCAATGGGAAATTTTTTGGCTGATGCCGGGGCTTTGTAGGGGAATTCCCAAGTTTAGATCTTAGTTGTAGGCACTTGTTCAAAGTGGGCGCTTCCGCGGTATTTTACGGTTAAGTAGAAAATTGAAACAGACGGAACTGATAATGTATTTTAAGGCAGAACATTTGGCCTCGCTTATACATTATATGTAATAAACAGCAGCAGAGTTTAACTATTTGCATTCAATTAAGCTTTTACTCTAGATGTTGTTAAGCATCGTAAAAATATATTAAACTAGCTTGAAGAAAATCGGAACTGCAACTACAAAAATCCGGTCCACCATACGTATTAGACCCTTTCCGAAATTCAGTCTTGCCACTTTGATCACTGTCATCATCCTCTTAAAAATGGCATTAGTGCCGTACTAATGGCGGCCTTTGTTTACCCATGAAGAAACATGTTGAAGATACCTCCTAAGCTGAGGATTCAAGGCCTTTACATTCGAGACGTTAGAACGTTGCGAAGTAGGAATTGAATGCCAGAACTGTGTAAGCGTTCATTTACTATAACTCGGGCCCACTCAATCTGTTCATAGCACAGAATCGACTTCAAAGCCCCTTGATATTTAGAACTTTATCAAGGCGTCTATCTTGGTTGGTACTTCGTTCTGACCGGTTGCATCTTTTCGCCTTCGACTTAAAGAGATTGAGAAAGAACTCGTGCAGCGAAGTACACATTCTCGTTTGCCGTTGACTTGCGAAAGTGGCGGTGCCCGATAGAATACTGCACACTACAGGTTCGTTGACGCCATTAGTAGGGGCAAGAGTTAAACCACCATTTCAGCCACCAGACGGCACTGGAATTTCGGGAACGGTCTATTGACATCTGCAGGGAGTAATGGCAGACGAATTTATTTCTATTAAATTATTGTAAAATGCGCTCTTCGAAGTGCCGTTTTATTAGGGAATCAAGATATGGAAAAAAATGAAATGAACAGGTATGTGCGTCGAACTTTTTGTTAAGAAAGGTTGCATATTTTATGATTCTCCGCAAGAAGCAATAGGGCGTTTAAGTGCGTCTGCTCCTTCTGCACCTCGTGCGTTTGTTTACCATCCAAATGTGCCTTTGGTAGAGGACTTTAATATAGACACAATAAACTCAGCAAAATCTATATATAGTATGCGACTACCTAGAAATTTTTGTCGAACTTTGGCTTAGAATGCGTCGTTGCTGCCCCAACCCTCCCAAAAACGTTTTAAGAACAAAGTCACTTTCTGCATTTACCATATTTTAATATGAGCGCCAGGTATTTGCTCTGATTCAGGAAAACATTAGCCGATCACTACTTCGTGCATGGGGTCTCCAACTAACACTCACAGGGGCGTCAAACTCTAAATGCGAGATTTAAAGACAATCCAAGATTATTGATAATGTTGTTTTCGACAAGTCAGTTGCCTCTCATGACTGGCAGGCCTTCATCTATATTCCAGTTTTGTGCAAGTTTTTCGCTCGCTTACTGTTACTGCCAGTAGAACTGTTACTTTGAAACAGCGCAGACCTCTTCATGGTCTGGCGTTTGTAACGGCCTGTGCTCAATCCATGGGCGTACCAACCCGGGGGAGGTGGGGCGAGGGGGGCGCTTGTCTTCCGCAGTTCTCAAAGTGGGTGGACAAGGCATGTGTTTTGCCCCCCCCCCCCCTTGTAACAGCCGCCACTGGGCAGGGCAAACACTGGCCGGCGGCGCCCAAGGGATATCAGGGCACCGCCCCCCGGCCCTGGGGGGAGGGGTGGCGGCTCGGTTTGCCCCCCCACTCAAAAACAAGTTGGTACGCCACTGGCTGTAGTGCAGCTCAATAAGGCGAGAGCTACCTAGAATCACAGTGGAGTCGGTGGCGGTTTCGTTGAGTTGGGTTTAGCAGACGACAAGCTCGAAGGCTTTGCTACGCGGAATTCGCTCACTCCCGGAAAGCCGCTGTCGAGATTGAACTTCTTCCTGTCATTCATCAACTTCTGGGCTTCCCTGAGGACGGTCTCATTGGCAGCAAGTTTCTTTGTTTACTCCACTACGAGAGCAGAGCTTGCCAGCTCAGCCATACATCCTCGGTACGTTTGATTTTTTTCTTAATTGGCGTTCGAACGTATGACAAATACCGATTCGATCTCAAACACCCAACATAAGGATCGCAGCACACCATAAAATACTCGCCCCCCGAGCACAGCGTACATGCTTCAATATTCATTACTTTGTGTGTTTCTCCCATAGACTTGTGTGTATTGCCTGGTGTCGATAATTGCCGCCGGTGGCGACACCGACGGGCTCCTGATCCGCGATCCAGCCAACTACAACAGAGACCAGTGGTCTGATGATATGATGATATACTCAAGGAGGATAGAAGGGTAGGAGAGGGCATGACACCAGCCGCGTAGCCTCCACAAGCCATGCTCCCTTGACGCCTTCGCCTCTTTCTCATTTTCCTCCTAACTCTCCTCACTTATCAGGCCAACGGGACCACATCACGTGACCGTAGCTAGTCTTCGTCTAGCTAGTGGTGTACTAGAATACACCACAGTCTAGCCTTCGATCTGATAAAACCTACCGGACGGAGCGCGCGCAAGCCTGCAAGGAATCCGTCTACAATCAACCATCCATCTCACACGTGACATGTCACGCGCACCAATTGCCAGAGAGATCTATGGTCACGTTGGCCACAACATCGTTTAAACTTTTTATGACTAGGCTTCACCAATATTGCAACGTGCCCCCTCCTAGTACTTATAACATCCTTGGATATACTGCTCCTCGAACAGGAATAAACTAAGATATAAGCGCCGAAATTTCGTTGTAGTTTCCCTTTAACAGCCTCATGGGGCAAATGCTGAGTTGTGTCATTGGTACCGAACATTGAAACTCTGGAGCCTCGTCCTTGTGTTCCACCAGCGAGGCCCGGGTTTACAATATTCAGCGGTGCGAGCAGCTGATCTGGTCCTTATCAAAATGAACCATTTTTTTAAATAAATCTTTTCGGAGAGGAAAAGATATATCAGAAAAATCCCTTGGCAAAGCATATCGTGCATCGGAGGGAATGTTGAAAGCGAAATAGCTTCAGCGAAGCTATGTTTCGAGACGTTCTCTGTGTCTGTTCCGCTTCTACTGAAAGTTCTTCCACTCTCTATCCACCGCAGTCTCAGGTGTAATAGCAACATGATAAGCGAGTAAGTTTGCTCGCCGCTTTACTCAGAAATGCGACACTGCATGTGTTTTGAGTAGTCGGCATTTGTCTACGTTTCAAAGACGGTGCCTGCATGCCGACGCAAGTCACTTTTGTGACCTGCATGTCGACCCATTTGTTCAAATAAAGGCAAGGCTAAAGGATTACGTTCTCTGAGGGAATTAAACAATTGCATTCTCAAAGGAAATGTTGAGAGGTTGGTGAAAAGGTGTCGGGAAGTGTGAGTTTACGCAAGATGTATGGGTATTTGGCGATAAAATGCTCATTGAAAGAGGGTGCTACCTACCGCCTACTATAAATGGTGTAAGTCTGAATTATATTCGTACAGCTAGACCTGTGGCGCTGGTCAAAAATCGCCGGCGGCGGCGCGCCGGTGTTTGTACCTCCGGCGGCGGCGTGTGGACGGCGCGGGGGTCAACGGATCGGCGGCGGCGTGGCGCGGACGAAAAGGAGGAGAGGGAGGGAGGGGGGGGGGGGTTGCGATAAGTTAGAGAGTGAGAGCGAGTAAAAGGAGTCTGAATTTAGAAAACAAAATGCAAAACCTGGAAAGAGATGCGCTTTCTTTCTGGAGAGTTACATCGCCTCCTCTGTGAAGACTTTGTCCGTTGGAAGAATCAGGTACTCCGGGCATCTTGTTCATTCTCTTTTTCTCTCAGATACTCCGTATTTACGTGCGAGCGCTAGTTTTTATGTAAAAAAAATGAAACAAATCGAAGGTCAAAGTGCCTCTGAACTCTCCGCGTCGCTTTTCGAGTGACGTACTCTGGGGATCACGTGGTTTCCTCTTAGGTTCTCTCTTCAGATACCTTAGCCGCTTCCTCCGCGATTATCGACTTTTAAAGGATTAGCATCGTCGAAGGTCCCGGCGAGCGATCGACACAAAAGACGGTTCACCACGGGGGTGACGGCGAGTGTAGCAGCGGAGGGGGACAGGTTTTGTTCACTTCCGCGTATCCCCCCGAGTAGGTCACACATCAGTTCCGTTAAACTCGAGATTCTGCGAGGCAGAAGATCCTCCTCACAATGGGGGAGGAGGAAACAGGCAACGGTGGACAGGGTAGAAGGGGGAGAGGAGAAAGTGAGGGAAAAGTGGAAAGCGCCAATTGGTCGTCGTCGGTCTTTAACCACCACAAGCGGCTGCAGATCGGCAAATATTTCGTTTACTTCTTTGCGATTACGCACCGGAATAGCAGCAATTTTTCGGGGCAAGGTGATGCGTTTGTGGTCACTTGTGCTTGGATAAACAATATGAAAAATACAAATTGCCAATTGTTTCAACACTAAAATCGGTGCAACACCCCTTTAATATGATTAAAGATACAGAGGTCCCGCGGAGTGGGTGTCGCTCATCTCCAAACAACAAAGATTTACAAAATGAATTCAGGCAGTTAAGGAATAAAGTAAACGCTGTCATTCGTTCTGCAAAGAGGCAGTTTTTTGTATCACAATTCGAAGAATTCAGGTTTAGTTCAGCCAATACATGATCACTGATCAATCAATTCCAAGGCGCTGGTTTTTAAAATTCTATTGACCAAACACTCGAACGAAATTTTGGGTCACTTACCTCAACATTAGCAGGCGACTTCAACAACCTATTTGCTAAATACTTGTCTGGCGTGCCAAGGACCACTGTCGTGAACTCATGCACTCTAAACAATGCATTTTTGACGTCAGCTTTCCTTCCTTGCTTTGACGACAAGGATGTGCACTCCCTTTTATTTAGTTTCAAACCTTGCAAATCTCCCGGTATTGATGGTGTCCGAGCATATGATCTTCAGAGAAATTTCACATCTATTAAGAATGTTCTGCTCGCTATGCCGAACGACTTCATTACGCCTGGCAGCATACGTGATGAGCTCAAGGCTGCTATTGTGCGGCAGCGTTTCAAAGGAGGAGAGATCCAATGTTGCAAATTATCGCCCTATTTCGATTCTACCAATTTTAGGACAAATTCTTGAGAAACGCCTCTTTCTGACAATGAGCAGTTTTTTTTTTTTTAGATAAGAACAAAATTTTTTCATCTACCCAGTACGGATTCATTAGTGGGGAAGGCACGCAACCGGCCTTTTCGATGATTTTTCTAATTACATATATTCAACATTCGAAAGAAATATGTTTGCATGTGCTCTTTTTCTTGATGGGTCCATGGCTTTAAACACTGTCAGCCATTAGCTGCTTCTAGCAAAATTTTATCGCTTTGGTTTTCGCGGCCTAATTTATTCTTTACTGGGTATTAAAAGTTGCGTTGCGTCGTACATCACAGCGCCTCCCCGTTGGCTCGTCGTGAGGGTCGCCATAGCAACAGCTAGACGCAATCATTCTTAACGCATGCGTCAAGCGCGACTGTGTGAACGAGCCTTAAGGGTTGCGTGGTCCACGCTGCGCATGCGCGGCGTCGCCATGCTCCGATCCAAGACCGCAATTTTTATCCTCGCGCACGCGCAGCGTGGAACACGCAACGCTAACCCAAAGACACAGTAGGGAGTATTAGTAGACCGTTTTTGTGCAGCCGCTCTGCAGAGCGGAGCGCGGAATCGCCATTGCGCCTGCGCGCCGGTGGCCTTGGCTGTAGAGTTCCGGGTAGCGGAGGGGCTTAGCGGAGGGGGAAACACGGTCTACTATAGGGAGTTATAGTAGACCGTGTTTCCCTTCCGCTAGCCCTCCGCTACGAAGAAATCGCCACTGCGCCTGCGCGCCGATGGCCTTGGCTGTAGAGTTCCGGGCAGCGGAGGGCTTAGTGGAGCGGGAAGCACGGTCTACTATAACTCGAACTCGCTAATGGTTGCGTTCGCTCGCATACGCAAAGCTAAATCTCACTGCTGCTTAAAGGGATGGTGAACCGAAATTTGGATTTCAGAAAAACAATGCAGGAGATGTAGGCGGGACGCTACAATCCCTACAACACTACTCGTAAGGCGATATCTCGAATGGACGGCCGTATTTTTGGAAAAAGAGGTCGAGATTGAACGAGGCCGACGAGGCGCGTGACGTCAAGATATCTCGTTTCTTCCTCTCTTCGCTTCGCTACCTCAAGGCGGCGAGGTGGAGGAGACGAGACGTGAGGCCGTTCCCTCTCCTTCTCGGAGAAACAAGACGTAAACATATCTGTCAAATACGCCTCCTTTTTATTAAAAAAATACGGTCATCCGTTCGAGATATCGCTGTATGAGTGATGTTTTGGTGTTTGTAGCATCCTGTTGCACGCTTTTGCAGCCGTGTTTTGTGGAATCCAGATTTCGGTTCAGCATTCCTTTAAAGGGGCTATGACAAGAAAAAAAAATATGAGGTAACAGTACTGCTAGGACCCATTGTATGTTTCTCTAATCCTGCTAAATTTGTTTTGAAAATGTGCTGCATTGAGCTGACGTTCAAGCGGGTAGGCGTTCATTAAAACTGGAAAACCTGAGACTGGCAAAACGACGGCGCGCAAAAATGAAAGAACGTAAAGTTCAAAAAATATTTCCAGTCAAAAAAACGAAAAACAAAAACGACATTGTTTTGTCTTTTATTTTGGGGCATTTGGTCCGGAAGGATTGGCGGCGACTTTGGATGATTTGCCGATTGTCGTAAGTCAGTACGTAACTGAACGAAGGGCTGCTGATTTTACCACGTATTGCTAAAACCGCGCTGTGTGTTCTGTAGACGACCTTAATCACCCGGACGGCTTTCGGAAGTTGCGGAGAACAATAGACGAGCGCGCATACCAGCGGTCACTGCCAGACCGCCTGCACGCCGCGCTGCCAGTAATGCCTCGGCGCGTCGGGCGCTTGTTTGTCAAGACCGGATGTTCGGAGCTCCGTTGATTGCCAAAAATGTATGATCCGATCGGACATTTGACAGAATGTTGAGCGTATTTGTCCAGGAAATCGTGTTATCCGGGAAGTATGAACCGGAAAAACAGCGCAGCTCTATGGACGTTTCCGTGCCTCACTCGCGAACGGATGAACCGGGAACGTATCAACGAGGTTCTACTGTAGTAAGTTCATCTTGAGAGAGGAAACCAGGTCGGTGCCATCGATTCTTCACCGAGGAAGTTGATTGAGAAAGTCTTTTTCAAACTGTCAATTAAAGTATGCAAAAATGTGTAAATTTAAAACATTAGTGTGCCAAAAATTTGAGTTTTCATCCTGCTTTGCCCGGGACAAAAAAAACAAAAAACTTAACAGTGGCTTAGCTTGGCTATGCCAGGATATACGTAGCGTAAGCTTAGGTTCAGCTGGTTATTCTTAGCTTTCCTGGCTGTCTAGGATTAGCTTGATTATCATGCTTACTGCTGCTTCAATGACACACACACGGTATACGCATTATGTGACTACTTCGGGATCCGATGAGTTAAGCTTCTCCGCTCTTCTTATTGCAGAGGAGGCACCGTGTAACCGAGCTTTCGGTTGCACGTCAAAAGATCCCCAGGTGGTCCAAATTAATCCTCAGTCCTCCGCTGGGGCGTGCCAGATGCCCGTCGTTGGTATGGCCAGCTGTGCGCCGTGTTGTTATGTATCAAGCAACCAAGCTGCCGCCCAGAACAACCGGACAGCACGAGCCATGATCTCGAGCGATGCATGCGCGGCGCGTGCATCGGGGACTGACCTAGTGCATGCGCATGCGCAGCTCTCCAGTGCATGCGCAGCACGGCTCTCCAGGAGCCACGCGAAACTGCTCAACCTCGGCCAGTGTAGCTTACGCTACAAAAAGAATACTCCAGTTAGCAGCATTGAAAAGCCTAAGAGGAAGAAGACCTGGCAGACGATGAATTTGCAATCCTCCACAACGAATGCACAAACTTGTTATAGAAGAAAAAAAAAGACAACGAAAAGTTTAGCAGGGTACGTTGTTGGGCTAGTTGGTTCATCTTAGTTACACATAAAATGGTGCAAAAAGGACAGGGACAAAAAGTATACAGGACAAGCGTGCCAGAGGCAGTGTGCGAGAGTCTTCATGTCACTAGAGGCAGTGTTGCCAGAACTCACCCTCAGATGCCTCTTCATGTCGTTCATGTTACCGAAGATGTAGGAACAGCTGAGGCACTTGTAGACCCGGTCCCTCTGCCGCTCAATGAAGCTGGGGTCCGCCATGACGGTGTTCTGGTTGAACACCTCTCCCCTGTGCTTCCGGCTGTAGTGGACCTTCATGTAGTTGACTGTGTTGGACGAGTAGGAGCAGTGCCCGCACACGTAGCGCCGGATGATGTCGTGCGTCTCCAGGTGGCGCTTCAGGTGGCACTTCTGGGTGGCCGTGTACTCGCACTTGTTGCACGGGTACAGCACGCCGCGTCCGTGGGTCCTGCGAGTCGGGACAAGCGTCTCTCACTGGTTGACACGCCCAGGCAAAAATCGGTCCACTTCCAGCTGGATCATGGAACTGGTCCCAGCTGGAAATGAGGCAGTCCAGCTGGATTATAGCTGGAACCAGCCCAAAGATCTCGGCAGCTGTTACCCAAGGCACCCAAGAACCTCGACCACTCGTTGACCAAACTTGGCCCCTTGTTGTTACGAGCAGAATCAAACGATTCTGCTTTCTAGAGTCCTTAGAGAGAGAGAGCACGCTGCTTCGTCTTGGCCAGCTGCTCTTGTTCGGGAACATGGCGCCACTTTATCTAATAAAACTAACTTTCGCTATTGCCTTTCTTTTGGAAAAAGTGCATTCTTTTCGTTCCTGCCCTCCATTCTAAGATAGAATACGTATCACTGGGCGTCGTAACGCAATTAGTTTGAAGGTTTAAAAGTTTATTGGGATTTTCACGGGCCAAGCCCGGTAGGGAGGCAGTGGCAAAAGGCATTTCTGCCTGACTGGGCCTCTACCCCCCGCAGTTTACAGAAGTGCAAAAGGTAACACGGTATACAGCTTTGTAGCATTCTTTTCTGCCTAAATATACATGCCTGTGTACGTAAAATACATTTCATGCAACACATATTAAACAAAAATTTCAGTTCACACCGCAAAATAAAAAAGAATACTCAGCAGTTTTAGTTTTCACATGTCCAGTGGTGGACCCAAGGTAACCAAAAAAAACAAACAAAAACAAAACATTTCTACAACGCGTAACAGATGTCTTTGTCTATCAAGTATGTATTTATAAAATGACTGTGTAAACTCAGTGTAAAATCAATGTTCAGTGGCTCGGAACACTTGGTTACACTGTTTTCTTTCAAATTTGTGGTATTGAAGGGGTACGGAAACAGAAGTTTAGGACTCATTTTATTGCTTAGGTACAGTCTAAGCTCATTACAACAGACATACCGATTTGTGAAGTTCGGTTGGCTTTCCCTCTCTATGTACCATTGACTCAACTTCATATCTGCATACAACATACTACTCCTTTTACAACAGACCACAATCTTCGTCAAAATCAAGGTCTGTTATTCGCAACTTTCAGCGATGGTGGTACCGCGGTGTGAGAATCGCGCTCCCTAGCTCCTGGATGATCGGCTTCACAATAAAGGTGCTTGGCAACACCTTCCTCACGTGAAAAAATAAACTAAGGCCCTAATACAGCTCGTATATAGCAAAACTGGAATCACTCGCGCGTCGCAGACCCAGCCTCGTACCGCTGTTCTACGACGATCATCCAGATGACAGCCATTTTGATCATTTTGATAGGCACCAGTGCGCCTCCTATAGGTCGTGAAAGTTGTGAATAATAAGCTTAGACTGTATACACCGTGTCGCATCAGCCCCTGAGAAACATCAGTCTTTCGTTTGTAAACGCGAAAGAAGTGATTTTAAAACGAATAAAACGACTTCCCACTTGCACCCGGTGATTGGAGGGCCGAAGCTTTGTTGGGGGATCGTGACGCGTTGCTTCTCCCACAGTGGCGCCAGCCTCGGCGGCACGCCGTACTCATACGGGTTTCCGAGCAGTGAACAAAATGATGCAAATGCGCTGCTTTGCGCGGCATGCGATTGTTTCTCTACCGCAAAGTTGTTTCTGCGTTTATTCATCATGTTTGCGCGCAAGACGCCGCGCCATTGTGCGGCAGAGGTCTGCGTCGACGGCGTGCCGAACCGAGAGACGCCGACCCACGGGTTTCCGAACGACGAGAAATTCCGAAGCGTGTGGATCCGTCTCCCTCCGGCGTCTCCCGGGCGCCGGTGAAAATTGATCGCCTGTACAATGACCATTTTTGCAATAAGGACTATAAAAGGCTCCTGAGGACACTGTTTTGGGGACACTGTCCTGTGGACACTGTCCTCCAGACTCCAGAGGACACTGTCCTCGGAAGTCAGGGTCTTCCTACCAAGAATGTTCGGTTGCTACCGGGGGTTCTGCCGACTATTACAGCGGAGCTGTTAAGGGCTAGGTTCCCCAGGATCATGTCCGTGTATGTCGACACAAACCTACCTGGACAGCTACCGCCATCTATAAGCGACGGCGGCAAGCGCACAACCAGTATGGTTTCCGCGGCAACCAGTGGCGTAGCCAGGATTTTATTTAGGGAGGGGTTCACCAACATTATTAGAAGTTTCATGTTATCAATATACATGCTGTATTTAGCTATAGACTTGTCACTAGTCTAAAACTAGAACAAATTAGGGGTACAAAGTTTTTGATAAACCTTGGACAGCTCTCTGAAAATATTCACGTGTGTTCACCCGTCGTGCGGAATGTTGGGAGGTTGTCACTGCAAGAACGAGCTATGGCACAGAAATGCTTAAACATACTACCCCAAAAATACCTAAACTACTTGAAGATAAAAGGTTGGAATTCAGTACATTGTCTCTTAGAGAAATTTGACTAATTTTCTCCACAAATGAATCTGTGTATGAACTAAACTTTTGGGGTCTCATAACTTCTGTCTGCAAATAAGTCACTTTCCTGTAATAGCCGATGTTTTGTTAAATTGTGGTAATCAAGATTTGTGAATTTTTTTTTCGTTCACTTGTCAAGGACTTGTAAAGCTGTGCCAAACAGCTTTTTTCCTTGATCGCCACCATCACGTACGATGGAAATAAACTGTTTATTATTAATTTTTGTCGAAAGCACGTAATTCTGATCAGTACTCAAGGTGTGCGTGAGCGCAGCTCCAACCGTTACTTACAGTGCAGTTGTTTTTACAATTTATTTATTATTACTTACATCACCGACGTTCTATATTGTCACCATGTGTTCGTTTTATTATGTTTGCTTTGGTTTGATTGAACTGTGTATTTCAGTGAGGATAGTTTGTTATACTTGGTCTTGAAATTGCCATCATTCACCCCACAAATGTTTCGAAATATCCGTTCTTTATATATCTGAGATCAAGTTCCGCATCCCATCAAAAAAAACATAAATGAAAGAATATTGCCTATTTTATTTATTTGAGCATTTTCTACCCCACAAACACTTTTCCCGAAAGCATATAAGTTGGAGAGAGTCCGCACTCCCCTTTGCTCCATGCCCCGTGCAAAAACCGACTGGGTGTGCAGGGGAGCCAGCAAGGGGGGGGGGAGGGAGGGGGCTGGCATTTCGGAGGGGGGGGTTCGACCCCCCAAACCCCCCTCTGCCTACGCCACTGGCGGCAACCTTTCCAGCTATAATAGAAGAATGGGTAGTTGGGCGCGTTGGTGGGAATTCATCGTAGGAAACAGCGCGGAAAACAGACGACGACGAAGAAGAAGCACACAGTGTATCGAGTACAGCTCCGCTGGTCTTCCTTCTTCACGAGAGTGGAAAGGCTGAACGTTTTTTTTTACCAAGAAAGAAAAGCAGAAGAGCTCGGCGGAACCGCACGAAAAGCGAAGCGAACTGGTAAGTGAGCGTGCTGTTAAGGGGCACACTACCCAGAAAAGTGAACTTCTCTACCACTTGCTTGATTTCAACCAAATTTGCAGTGGAAGTTTATACGAGTGGCAAGCCCATCCGTGCCAAATTTAATTGCCCTATGTCGGTTCCGAAACTTGTTACGAATGTTACAATATGGAAGTCAGTATGTTCGCTTAAAAAAACTATCGTTTTAAAATAAAATAAAAATTTGTGATTTTATATGTAATATAGTCAAGGAATACCCATTGCACATCCCCAGCTAGTTATTTTGCTATATTGCATTGTTTTGCATAAGTATAACTCCGTAATAATATTAAAAATTTTTTTTTTATGTCTGCACTTTTTTATTTATTTATTTATTTATTTATTCAGGTTACCTCGCAGCGCCTAACTAAGGCATTATTGCGAGGGAGGGATACACATACATGAGCAAATGTACAAAAGCACAGGGCACGACAACATGAGCGCGCAAAACAGATTTGTAGTATTTACATGGTACTCAGTTGAACAGTGGCACGGGCATGAGAACGCACGAATCAGTTGAGGAAGTCAGCATTTAAGATATTATCGAAGAACAAAGTTGTAGATGTGATGTTGATTGTATCTTCCGGTAGAGAGTTCCAATCGGTTGTTGTAGAGGGAAAAAAAGAAGTTTTAAATACATCCGTCCTACAGTGGTACTCTCTCACTTTTTTTTGAGTGATCTCTTCTTCCTGATGTGAAGTGGGGAGGCAGCATGTAGTTAGCTTTATTTATGCCGAGGTAATTATGAAATATGCTATGATACAACTTTAAGCGCATACACTTCCTTCTATGGGCCAATGAGACTAAATGCAGTTCTCTTTTTAGCTGACTAATACTCGATCTAAAATTGTAGTTACTTGCTATAAACCTAGCTGCTCTATTTTGTACTTTCTCCAATTGGTTCACAAGGTAGGCCTGGCTGGGGTCCCAAGAAACACTTGCGTATTCTAAGATAGGTCTAATATATGTAACATATAATGTGCTTTTAATGTTCATAGGACAGTCTCTGAAGTTTCTTTTAATAAAGTTAAGCATCCTAGTTGCTTTTGCGGTTATGTAGTCCACGTGTTTTATCCAGGTAAGGTTTTCTGAAAAATATACACCAAGGTATTTTACATCTGATACTGTCGCCAAAGAATTTCCGCTGATGTCATATGTAAATAAGATAGGCTTGCGCTTACGCGTAAAACGTACGTGATTACATTTATTTATGTTTAACGTCATGCCCCATGTATCGCACCAGGCTGAGATACGGCGGATATCATCTTGTAGTGCCCAACAGTCGGCAATTTCCTGAACTTCAGAATAGACTACACAGTCATCCGCATAGAGCCTTATCTTTGATTTCAGTGACTGGGTAATATCATTGATAAAAATCAAAAATAAAAGCGGTCCCAATACTGACCCTTGTGGGACTCCGGATGTGACTGGTACGGGGGCTGAGTGCTTGCCTTTGATTAAAACGGATTGTTTTCTCTGGTGTAGATAGTCCGTCAACCATGCGATAATGTTAGTCGGTAAGTTTAATGTTAAAAGTTTATGGATGATAAGAGCATGAGGCACTGTATCAAACGCTTTCTGAAAATCAAGAAATATGCAATCTACTTGAAGTCTGTTGTCAAATGAATATGCAAGATCGTGATAAAACTCAATCAGCTGCGTTTCACAAGAAAATCCTTTTCTAAAGCCGTGTTGCGAGGGAGTGAGATAGCTATTTTTGTTTAGATGACTGAAAACATTGCTGTAGATTATATGTTCCATTAGTTTAGAACAGGTACACAAGAGAGAAATGGGTCTGTAATTTTGAACAACATTTTTTGGTCCATCCTTATGTATCGGAACAACATTTGCCGTTTTCCACTCGCTCGGGAGCTTTCCACTGGAAAGAGACTTTTTGAAAAGGATTTCTAAATATGAAGAGATGATCCCGGAACATTCAGTTAGAACACGATTGGGTATACCATCGGGACCGCCTGCTTTGTCTATTTTTAGTTCATTTACCATTTTTAAGATACCGGTGTAAGAAATTTCAATTTCATCCATTCTGTTTAAGGAGAGATCATAAGAGAGCGGATACTCATTAGAAACTGCGGGCGAAAATACCGATTGAAAGTAATTATTAAAGAGTGTCGCTTTCTCTTCATCTTCTGTAACAGCTTGACCACTGTCATTAATCGGAGGAATTCCGAGTGCTACTTTGTTTTTTGACTTTACATATTTCCAAAACTCCTTTGGGTTACTTCTTAGTTTATCATTTAAAGACGCATGAAATCTGAGTTTGCATTCAGCC
Organism: Ixodes ricinus; assembly: GCA_037355805.1. Classification (NCBI taxonomy): domain Eukaryota; kingdom Metazoa; phylum Arthropoda; class Arachnida; order Ixodida; family Ixodidae; genus Ixodes; species Ixodes ricinus. Next base: position 34,081 of record JAZHYW010054877.1, read on the forward strand.
GACATAGATTTGAATTGTTTACTTACAATGTTTAACTGTGAAAGAGAAGAATTATCGTTGTTTTTGCGGTATCTCAAATATGCTTGCCTTTTTTTTTTTGTGCAAGGAGCGTAGTTCAGCGGTCATCCACGGTTTGTCTCTGCGTTGCCTGGAGCTTAGTACTTTGGAGGGGATGAATGCAGTAACTAAAGAATTTAATTTATTCCTAAAGAGGTTCCACAGAGTTTCAACATCTAGTAGGTGGGAAAGCTCTCTAAACTCGGGGAAATAGTCACAAAGATTACTTGAGATGCCCTGGTAGTTACCGCGATTATAAAAGAAAACTTTTCTAGGTGGATTTGGCCCACTGGTTTCTGACGCGCTGGTTATGCCCCCAATTATTATTTCATGGTCGCTAATACCAGGAATACTGGACAGACACGTTATGAGGCCCCTCCTACTAGTAGAAAGCAGATCCAACGTACTCGCCCTCGTTTTGCCTAGCCTCGTCGGGAATGAGACATGCTGATAAAGCTCAAAGCTGGAAATAAAATTAAGGAAAGTCCTGTAAGCGGAAGAAGTATTCGACGTTATGGGTTGACCGTCTGCCCACTCCACATCAGGAAAATTAAAATCACCACCAAGCACAAGGTCGCCATAATTTACAAATGTACTTTTTTAAGAATGAAAGAATGTTAAAGTAGAAAAAGTAACCAGCCATGCATGTTCCTCACAATATTCTATCGCAGAAAACTACCGAAGAATAATTCTCTAATGTGTAATCGGAAAATGATGGTTTTCCTAAAGCGAAATTTATGCCGAAAAGTGGAACGGCGAAAAATGCGTTCAAAATGCTCCAACCTCCTTTTCTTTAGCGTTGGTGGACAGAAAATAATTAAAAAAATATTAGCTATGCAGTGTAAACTAATAAAACGTTCTGGAAATGCTCTCTAGATGTTGGTAAATGTAAATATAACATTTTTTCAAACTTTTTTTTTTTTTTTTTTAAGAAATTGTGTTTTTTGGGTAGTGTTTTCCAGTGTTGCCGAATCGTTCGAAATTTCTAACCTTGTGTGAAAAGCCTGACCGCGAAGGGGTAAACATAAACTTAATTTGAATGCACGTAAAATATAGATTTTTAAAACCAGACATATCTCTTATTTTATATGCGTTCGAGTTTAGTTCCCCGTTGACCTCTGGAGCTATGTTTGTGAGAAATTTCCAACGATTCGGCAACACTGGTGTCCCCCTTGATAAAAATCCTCGTCCTCTCGAGCTCATAGATCAAGCCAGAACGCACCGTGGACTACAAGGTTTAAAGGAGCTGTGCAACAATTTCAGGACTTTACTTAAATAATTGTGGAAGTTGATGCCTGACACTTGTGACGGAAATGTCTCAGACCTTGCTTGACCTGTGCTTTACAAACTGTCAGGTGAATGAGCTAGAGGCGGGTGTTCTGCTATCGGATCTCAGTGACCATTTACCTATTTTTATTTTTTTACCACCTTGTTCAACACAACGTAAAGAACCCACAAGTCATGCACCCATTATGTATAGGGTCATTAATGATGAAAATATTATGTTGTTTCAAAGTTTAGTCGGGGAGGAAAACTGGAGCTTCGTTGTTCGGTTGGATGATTTCATTGCAGCATACGACTTCTTTTCTACAAGAATTAAGATACTATATGATCAAGCGTTTCCAATGGTTCCATTTAAAAGGAACAGGAAGTCTAGAAAGCCTTGGATTGATGCCGCACTTCTTAGGAGAATAAAAGAACGAGATAAGCTCTTCGCCCTTTTTATAAAAACAAAACATCCGGATTATCTAGCTGAATTTAAAAAGAGCAGAAATAAACTAGGCGCTGATATTAAACGAGCACGAAATGTGTATCATGAAAATAAGTTCGCAGATATATATAATAACCCCAGAAAAGTGTGGAAAAATGTAAACGACCTACTTTCTAAAAACGAGAAGAAAAATATTTCTGAGCTTATAATTGAAGGCATGTCCTGTACAGGGGCTAAGCTTGCTGATAAATTTAATGCACACTTTTTGATGTCCGGTGCTTCCCCTGGCAATGTCATTAGTAGTTGTGATTACGAATCTTACATCTCACCGGGTATTGAGAGTTCAATATTTTTGTTTCCTACTACTGAAACCGAAGTATACAGCCTAATACACAAACTTAAGAATAACAGTGCTTGTGGTGAAGATGGTATAAAATCCCAGCCTATAAAAGCAGTTGCTCACTTAATTAGTGGGCCAATCTCACATATATGTAATCTAATTCTGAGTACCGGCATATTTCCAGATAAATTAAAGATAGCAAGAGTATCGGTGATTCACAAAGGAGGTGATAAAAATGATCTAAATAACTACAGACCAATCTCCAGTTCTTCCCATTTTTTCCAAACTCATAGAAGGAGCTATTAATGCACGACTAATACATTTTAATGCGAATAGCATTCTTTGGATACTTCACGCACTTTTCGTCTACGTATCTATCTATCTATCTATCTATCTATCTATATATCTATCTGGCTATCTAACCTCTTACGCCGCGGGTCGATAAATAAATAAAAAAGACCGGCGCCGGCTGGGATTCGAACCGTTGACCCTTTGATCAGCAGGCAGACGCGCTAACCACAGAGCTATGAAGGCAGTCATTCAAGGCACTCTAAACACCTGTTTATATCTTTACCATCGCGCGCGTTCCATGCACGAGGGCTCATTCCGCTCTCGTGAGGCTCAGCACTGCCCCTAGCTCACCCTCTCCCGCGCTCGGGAGAGGGTGATGCGCGGCCGTGCTCACCCTCACGAGAGCGGAATGAGCCCTCGTGCATGGAACGCGCGCGCCACCGGTAGCTGTGACAGCGCTGTAAAAGCGCGTCCTATGGTAAAGATATAAACAACCGTTTAGAAGTACCGTTGGTTGAGACTAGCTGAGACGCCAGAAAGTCTGGTCGGTACCATTTTGAGTGTTTGTGCGTATGGCGCGTGCTTTGCTCGCCTTCCTAAGTGACACAAACGCACGTGCTGGGCTGCGGAGATCGTGCGCAGGGCTGTGAAAGTGTCAGCAAATTTAGAATCGCCTCAAGAGTGGGCTGGCGTATCTAGAGTGTGCCGGCCACCCTGACGAACGCGCATAACTCCGCACCGTTTGATGCTATTCGCATTAACGTAGATAATCATTCCCAAAGGATGGGTTCTGCTGATTTTTTTAAACAAAATAATGTTATAGCTGATCAACAGTACGGCTTTCAGAAGCAAAAATCGTCTGAATTGGCGCTGCTAAACATAAAAAATAAAATAATTGACAATTTCGAGCAGAAGTTATATACAGTAGGAGTGTTTCTTGACTTCAAAAAAAGCTTTTGACTCAATCAAGCATCATATTCTTTTCGGAAAATTGTCCAAATATGGAATTAGGGAATTTCACTTAGTTTAATAAAAAGCTATTTATCAAATCGTTCACAATATACAGACATCAGTCACGCGAGGTCAAATATTGGTCAAATAGAATACGGTGTCCCGCAAGGGTCCATTCTTGGCCCTCTCTTATTTTTAATCTACATAAATGACATTATAAGAATACCTCAAACACCAGATATAATTTTATATGCTGATGACACAAACGTATTTTTCTGGAACAAGCCTAAACATACTTGAGTACGAAACGAACGCATGGCTTGAAAATTTATCATCGTGGCTTAGAGTAAACAAAATTCAATTAAACACGAAAAAAACAAAGTATATTATATTTCGACCACGAAATAAATGTATTCAGCAGGAGATTCAAAATTCAATTTCAAAGCGAAATAATCGAACGTGTTATATCACATAGGTTCTTAGGTGTTCTGTTTCATGAAACTCTAAATTGGTCTTTCCATGTGCAGAGAGTAAGAACGGAAATCTCACGCTCTATCGGGATTATCTATAGACTTAAAAATGTGCTGCCTCACTGGGTAAAAAAACAACTGTATTATACCTTAGTTCATTCACGTCTTCACTACTGTCTCCTTGTATGGGGGACCACAGTAAGAACAAATATAGAAACCCTGCACATATTACAGAAAAAGGCCCTGCGCTTGGTCGAAAATGCCCCGTACCGGAGTCACTCTGCTCCACTCTTTAGAAAGCACCGAATATTGACTATTCAAAATGTTATAAATAAGAAATTATCTTTATTAATCTATAATCAAATCAAATTAGAACCAACTGTCTTTTTCAGTGCGTATCTTTGGAAAGATCATCCCTACAATTTGCGGCACACCAGCTACAGAGGGCCAAAGATACGCACAAACTATGGCACACAAACATTAGATTATCAAATACCTGTACTTCTGAATGACCACCCTGATCTCATGACCATTATTCTGGGAGGTATGTCTATACAAGCTTTAAAGAAAAACATAAATGTCTATCTATTGTCCCTCCAAAAATAACATGTTTTTTTTTTCAGTATAATTATTTTTGTGCGCGTATGTTGTTTTTTGTGCAGCATCTCTGCGGGCTTAAAGAAATATCTTTGTAGAGATGGCTGGCTGGCTGCACTATGTTGTTTTTTGTGGCCCCTTTGTTTGCCGTGTTTGTGCAGGCATAAAAATTGATGTGCCTCGTTGTTGTTTGTCCTACGTGGGGGCGAGTCTGGTTTTGGTTCATTGTTTTTCTCTTTGAATACAGTGTTTTGTACCGCTTATGGGTTTTTATGTTTGATATTTCATGACCAAGTAGTTTTCGCCCATGAGACTTTCATTTTGTCTGGCCGTGGAGAGGGGGGAGAGGGGGGGCTGTCGCCTTGTCAGGCATGCCGATGCCTTTTGTGGCGGCCTCCCAGACAGCTGTATTCCTCGACGGTTGTCTAAATAAAATTTGATTTGATTTGATTTGATTTGAAGTGAACTACAGAAAACTGGTTTTGCCTGGATACCCTAGTTTTTATTTGTAAAATTGAGAAAAATCCAGGTTTTTGCCACCTCTGAACTCGTACATCGTCTTCCGGGTCACGTGTGCAGTGACGTCGATGGGGTAGGCCCGGGGTTCCGGTGAAGCTCTCTCTCTAGAGCCATCAGTGAGCAGCGAGTGAACTCACCCGCTCGCAACCGCGTGACCACGGGCTGGCGGGCGTAGCGCGAACAATATGGTGAAAGGAGGAAAGTCTCATTCATCCGGGTCCGGCCACCCCCGCCTGGCTCTGACCCCGTCCCCTCAGGATTCTGGCGGCTATTTGCGGTAGCAGATAGAGCCGAAGGTTTTGTGGACCTAGGCTAGATGGCGCCACTAAAACTCCGTATAATAAAAGTTTTGTCGATGATACCAGGGTTTTGACGCATTTATATTTATGTTGGAACGACAAGATTTATAGAAAAGTTTTTTATCGAGCAGGTATTCGCACAACTTGCTATGTTTCTACAAGAGCCCCATTGACGTCATGCCGCGTGTTTATCATGGCCGCCGCTGCGCGGCACTGCACGTTGGGGAATATTCTCATTTTTGCCTAGCGATTACGCGGCAGAATCGCAACGTTTTGATGAAAGGAGGTGCGTTTTCTGTCATTTGTGACAAGGCGAACAATGTCAAAAGTAGAAACTGCCAATTCTTTTAACGTTAAAATCGTTGCACAGCTCCTTCAAGGGCCGAAATGAATACATCGCGACATGCAGCTGTGCGTCCTCAAAAGCGAGATCAGTAACGTCGCGAAAACCGCACGCGTGGCGGCGCTCATAATCACGCCAGCCTTTGGCCATGCCGAGGAGCCTGACGTCACGACTGCGGCGGTGTTTTCCGACGCATTGCATGCCTTGATGGCTGATTTCAAAGCACTCACTAAATCGGACGCTTGAAACAAAAAATATGGCCCGTAAGCAATCGAAATGCGAGCGTCGCGATCGTCATTTGCGGATATCATAGGTATCGTAGGATATCATTTATGAATATCATAGGATATCACCCCTTTCAGCAAGGTTTTTCACATGTTTCGATTTTCGTTTCTGTACCCCTTTCAAGCTTAGTGAGAGAATTGCTCAATATCTGTTCACGTACCAGGTCATTGCTACGAGGTCGTATTTTAACGTTAAAAAATCTGGAAATTTAAAGCACTTGGAATTCAATAAATTGACAAGAGCGCTCAGTGGCACGCAATAATGTCCCAAATCGGGATGGACCGGAAGATTCCATAAATCCACTGGGCCCCCGTGAAGGAAAAATCCCACCTATCATCCTTAGGTTTAAGAACCGCAGCTGTAAGAGGAACCTTTGGATTACTAAGCGTGTGGTTCTTAGGCAGGAACATATTTTCGTTGATGAGAACCTGACCAAGTCTCTTAGACAACTGTTTTGGAGCGCTAAGCAGTGCGCAAAAGGAAAAACAATTTATAAATATGTCTGGTTTATTACGTTATCCAATAACGAGGAAGATCTCTTGAAAATTCTTTAAAAATGTCTGCTACATTTCAATGTCGTCCCTACAATGGGATGCCCACCTCAAAAATGAGCTAGATGTCTGTTCTACAGGTAAAATGAAACTTAATTTACAGCGTATTAATATAAGAAGCATACAAAAAAATTGGGATAATTTACTTGTTTACCTACGCTGATCGACTTGAAGTTGTATACGATGTTTAAATGTTAACCCAAATAAATGTTGACAGAGAAACTAGCACTTCGATTACGTTAAAACGTTTTCATTCTTTTTCATTGTGTAGAGAAGGGCAACGGGGTGGTGGAATCGCTGATGTTTATTAAGTCTGCCTGGTTTTCCGAGAAAGTAATAACATCTTGTAGTCATGCTGAGGTGTTATGGTCATTACAATCTCTAATCAGTTTACGTCGTTTACTATCTGCTCTGTTTACAGGCCACCTAGCTCTGATCTTACGTTATTTTTTTGATGAAATGGCCGCAGCTTCTAAATGCGTTTGACAATAGCCAACTGATGCTTGTGGGCGACTTTAATATTGATGCACTGGCAGACGTCCAAGTACGGAGTTACGGATTACCTTAACTTGTTACCGGGTTTTGGACTAGATAGCGATATCAAACTTCACGAGGTGAGAGCGTCTCGAAACCGAATTACAAGCACATGTATTGATTAATATTATTGCGAGTGCTAAAGCGAACTAAAATTATTTTCTGTGTAGTAATGTAAACAAAAAGTGGCCCGACCACTATTTTGTAGCGCCTGTTATTAATGCGGGGAAGTCCAAAACAGCAAACCCGAGTAGTCGCTGTAAGTTGATTGTTATTAACAAAAAAGTAGATAAATTAATTAACGAAAAGATATGACTACGGGATAGTCTACTACTTTGAATCATATTGCAGCCTAACTAAAGGATGCTACCAAATGGTTCGCGAATGCCTACGGTACATGTGAAAGAAAAATTAAGTTAAAACAAAGAAAATGCACGAGAATGTATAGATCACTTCAGAAATAATGGAGCTGTGCAATAGAAAAGGATAAACTGTGGCACAGATGTAAAGCCAACCCTGGAAAGAGGCATATTGAAAGAAGAATTTAGAAGCCTCCGTAATAGGGTCACTGCAAAAATAAGATTAG
>JAZHYW010054879.1:0-16767 GCA_037355805.1 Ixodes ricinus
CATAGGCCCCATCGAACCAAGATCCAACAAGGGCAATAAGGTTGTCCTTGTTTTGATGGACAATGCGACAAGATTCCCAGAGGCTATCCCTTTAAAAAACGCAGATGCGGCCACCGTTGCACGAGCGCTTGTCGAGTTCTTCGCTCGGGTGGGCATCCCGAAAATCGTACGGAGCGACCAAGGCACCAACTTCACGTCAGCATTGCTCCGTGAACTGTGGGAAAGGTTGGGAGTAAAAACTCAGTTTACAAGCGTCTACCACCCGCAAGGAAATGGACAAGTGGAAAGATTTAACGGGACCCTAAAGGGCATGCTGGCGAAGTACATCCAGAAGCAACCCACTGACTGGGATGATCTTCTCCCGTTTTTGCTATTTGCGTACCGGGAGACACCCAACGAGACCACTGGCTTCAGTCCATTTGAGTTATTGTACGGGCGGCATCTAAGGGGGCCACTAGACGTACTGAGAGAAAGCTGGGAGGGAGCAGAAGTGACGGGGGCGCAGTCGACATCAATCCTAGAGTACCTGACGAAGTTCGGTCAAAGAATGGACGACGCTTTCGCGCTGGTGAAAGAAACCTCATCAAAGGTCCAGCAGAAGCGAAGAAGTGGTATGACGAGAAGTCAAGAAACCGAGAGTTTCAACGCGGGGACAAGGTGCTGGTCCTGCTTCCATCGTCAGAGAAGAAGCTCTACGCGGAATGGAGGGGACCGTTTGTAGTTCTCGCAAAGCTGTCCCCTGTGGATTATTTGAATTGATGTCGGAGGCAAGCGCAAGAAGGAGGAGAGGTACCACGTGAATGTGCTGAAGAAGTATGTTGAACGTGCCGAAAACGTTACCCGAGAGATGTCGTTTGTAATGGAAGCACCCGACGAAATCGGTGACGAAATGGCGTGTTTTGATGTTCGGACCCGAGGGAACGGGTCAAGCGGAGGGCTGAACGTGGACGCGGAAGTTCAGGCTCACGAGGTTCAAGAACTGGACGAGTTGATCCGCTCCTACAGTGATGTCTTCGACGATAGGCCAGGCAGAACCACGAGAGTACTGCACGAGATCCCAACGAGCGCCGACCCGATTGCGTCGAAAGCGTACAGAGTTCCGGACAGTATCAAGGCGGGGGTACAGGAACAGACTGAAGGAAATGCTGGAAATGGGCATTATACGGACATCGACAAGTCCGTGGGCATCCCCGATGGTATGCGTGAAGAAGAAAGACAATAGCATGAGGATCTGTGTCGACTTCAGGAAGCTGAACGCGACAACACGGGATGATGCCTACCCCATGCCTTCCCTCGCTGGGATGATTGAGCCTGTGGGGAGAGCCAAAGTAATCAGCACCCTGGAGATGTCCCAAGGCTACTGGCAAATCGGTTTATCTAGAGGAGGCTATTCCCAAGACAGCATTCCGTACCGGACACCGGCTTGTACGAATTTACGGTCATGCCGTTCGGACTGAAGGGAGCACCGGCGACATTCCAAAGGCTGGTGGACGACCTCCTGAGAGAGCACCGAGAATTCGCTCGGGCCTACTTAGATGACATAGCGGTGTTCAGCAACACTTGGGAGGATCACCTGCTACATTTGCGCACCATCCTAGAGAAGTTGCGTCAGGAAGGCCTGACGCTAAAAATAAACAAGTGCCAGTTTGGGAAGCGGGAAGTGCACTACACTCTAAGAAAAAGTGAGCACCCCTCTGTCATCATGCGTTTTGACGGCTGTAACGACACCACAGGCTTACTTAACGACCCACTGGGCTCGAGCCATTGAGCGTTAGCACCCTGTTGGCAGGTGACAAGCATGGGGTAGTCACGTTTTATAAACTCTTGAATTGAACATTAAAGTGCATGCCGTTGTTCAATAGTAAAAGCCACTTTAAAAATCTCAAAAAGTACTTGAAACTTGTTTTCTTTGTGCGTCGGTTACCATTTATTCAAATTTGAACCGGTCGAAACAGGCGTGTGGCTCAGTTCGCCTAAACTGGCAGAAAACAAACAATGCCAAAGAGTACAGGCAACATTGGTACGCACCTACTAAAACCCGAGGCAGATAAAAAGTATCGCGGTTGTCCTTTTTGCTTCCGTCGCGGGTTTTACCATGTACAGCAGTAAACAGCTGGCCGCTGGCGTCGTGCTCGAGAAATTTAACCAAATCTGAAGAAATGCACAGGAAGCTACGCACAGGCGTGAGTTGACTTCAATGTTCTCCGGACGAGATACTCCTGTCGTCTTTTATTGTGCGGTTCCGTAAAGAGCGTGCTCTCATTAAAGGTGTGATCGCTCAGTTCAGCGTGAGATCAGTTGCAAATGGCCTTCTTGGTTCCGCCGAACTTGCACGCCTGTCATACCCAATTTTTTTGCTTTCAAGTGCAGTGAAGTATGAAGTATTGGACACCACGACTGAGGCTGGACAGGACGAACGTACACAGATATATGGGATCATGTCCCTGTATTTCAGTATTTCTCTGTCTCGGGATATATGACTCGCCTTCACTGGCTCATTTGATCGAGCAACTCGATAAAAAAATGCTTCATACAAAAAGCGAGGGCGAAGGCTCTCATCGACCTGCATGCCATCGACGAGCACGCGCGGTACGTGGTCGCGGCCGATTGTCAACGGAACGCCTTCGCAGCGGTTGTCATTGAGGCGTCGACCGGCACCACGAGGACGGCAGCGAGCGTGAGAAGCGCTGGAGCGGAACAAGCGGAGGAGGTGGCCATCGCCCTGGCCATCGCAGACTGCCACACGTTGCTGTGTGACTCGAGACAGGCGGTGCGAAAGTTCACCAAAGGCCAAATCTGCCGGGAGACCGAGCCAGTATTGCCAGCGGTCAAACTGCAAGACAGAAAAGTGAGAATCAAGTGCTTCCCGGCGCACGCGGGCGACGCGTCGGAACGCAATGACAACCACAACGAGACGGCACACGCAGCGGCGCGAGCGCTAACCAACCGCGCCCCGGCCAGCCCCGGCGACAGACCGTCCGACGTGGTTGGAAGGTTGGAAGCTTGAGCAGAAACAATTGTAGCGAAAAGAAGAAAACTGAAACAACGCTTCGGTGTAGCTTCGGGGAGGATCGGCGGACGGGCTTCGCTAGAATCACGTGCGCGTGCTCAAGTGTGCTCAGCTTTACTCAACCGCCGCTGAAGTCATTCGGATATGTAAAAAGAGAAAATAAATGCATCAGCGTGTTCAGAAAGCTGTGATTGCAGAAATTGGTTTCGATAACTAATACAATTAATAAAACAGGCTTCTGTATACTTGAAGTGTAGGCTAGCGAGAAAACGAAACTGATCAAAACGTGACGTGTAGCGACTATTCAACTTTATTTATAACCTGCAGTTCACTTTTGCAATGGATTACATTAGAGATACGAGCCCTTTCCTGAGGGCAGTAGAGGAAAATATTATATACGGGTAAATCTTGCACAGTCTTTTCGTATTTATGCAAAATATGACAGTGGTCACCATCCTAATCGGTCACAGAAAATACAGCAGTATATAAGCTGGTGGTGTCGACCAGTAGTGTGTATAGAAATGTAGAGTGTCCATATCTCATGTTGTACCCTGTGCTGTTTTTGAACGCATACATGTATAAAATGCTATGGTGTCTGTATGTCACGCATGTGTGAAGCGTGGTGTGGTTTGTGTATATACGTGGATATCCGGCGAGGCGCTTGAAAAAAAAAACAGTTGGTTTCTTCTTTTTTTTTACTTTAAGCGCTGTCCGTTAGGTGGCGCGTGTCGCCAACCAATTCAACGAGTCGCGCGTTTATGTGTCTACTTATTTGAGTGGAAAACATGGAGGCGTTCCATGGCTCCACGGAGCAGCCGCCTCGCCCTACGGAGGTTCGGTTCTCGGCCTTTCGTCCCAGTGGGATCAGTCCCATAGCCAGTTGAATGGGTGATTTCTGTGCGGTGAATAGCGCCAAGTGCGTGCTCAGACGCGGTGAGGATTACCAGGGACTTGAAAGTGGATAACGAATGCTAACAGGTGAGCAGGAGCGTTGAACGATCGGAACCTACGCCGCTTGAATCGGTGATGCTTCGCCTCGCCGTTGTCAGCCGAAAACGCCGGATCACTTGCGCCAAGCACAGCAAGCAGATGCTTTGTTCAATAAAGACCTCATTCCATTTATCGCTATACGATTCCTTCTTTGAATGTTTTCTGGCCGCGAAGTAAATGCAGCCGGTCGCGCGAAAGCAGTCGCAGACAAACCCCGCGGTTGCCCCCCCCCCCCTCCTGTCGGTGCTTCGAGGCGCGTTTTGGAGTGACTTAGCACGCACGGAAGGCAGCGAACGGGCGTACGCACTTGAGGATCGTATTTTAGCAAAAAGCAGTCCAGCTCGCTAGGCCTTACTCGTATTGCTCCACCGTCGCTTGCCAGCCGCCATGTTTCTTTTGGGGGTGCTCGCCGTGAGCACCTGTTGATTGCGTGCCGTGTAACTACTCCATGGGGTCGTTAGTATAACTAAGTGGGGGTAGCGATATCTGTGACGGCTTCTACTACCCCAAAGGTCGTACCCTATGACTATCCTTTTGTTGAGAGTGTACCTGGGGCACGTGATTGGGAACGGGCAAGCACAGCCTGACCCTGAAAAGATCGAGACCATCCAGGCGATCGAGAGGCCCTACACGAAGACAGAAGTCCGTTCCTTCTTGGGACTAGTTAACTTCTACCGGAATTTCATTGAAAACTTCGCGGAGCTGGCCGCGCCGCTTACAGACCTCACACGCAAAGCTGAACCTAAGCAAGTAGTGTGGACGCCGTCATGCGAGAGCGCATTCCGCGCACTGAAGGAGAGGATATGCAGCAGCCCAGTGCTGCGGAGCCCAGACCCGAGTCGACCCTACATACTCCAAGTAGACGCTAGCAACCGGGCGATCGGTGCCATCCTAGCTCAAACGAGCGAGGGCGTCGAGCACCCCGTTGCGTACGCCAGCCGTAAGCTACTTCTTCGTGAGACAAAGTACGCAACAATTGAGAAGGAGTGTCTGGCAATTGTGTGGGCCATGAAACATTTCCATGTGTATGTTTATGGACAAAATGTCACAGTCCAGTCGGACCACAACGCGCTCCGATGGCTAAACAACAGTAGGCAGAACAATGACCGTCTACAAAGGTGGAGCCTGTTGCTGCAGGCCTACCAGATAAAGATAGAGTACAAACAGGGTCGCTTACATTCGAATGCGGACGCATTGTCGCGTATCTAAGGGCACTATGATCAGAATGTAGTGCCCCGCCAAGGCTTGCGATCTGCTTCCCCACTGAACATGTAGTCGCAGAGTGTTTTTTTCTTTTATTTTTATAAACCTGAACGTTGAGGATGTGAAAAAAAAAAGTTTATTGTATTCGGAGTATTTCACTTGTACGTGTCTGTTTCGGATGCTTAGTTTTATAGAGCTGTATTACAGGAGGAGTTGCACTGTGTAATGAAAACAATAGGCGTTTCGTGAGCAGAGGCTCGCAAATCGTGTCTTTATATGTTTTCATTTTGGTTAGAGGGGGCGTGTAGTGTAATTTTGTATGTTTTTGCCTTCTTCGGGGGTATCGAGCATCTTTACGGAACGGCGCGTGCCCCCTCCCGGGGTCGGTGGGCCCCAGGTGGAGGCGCGAACGCGAACGTTGTAACCTTACCCCTGTTTATATAGAGCTTCGCATATAACTTCTTCGTGTACGAAGGTGGTTTGTATTATTTTAGCTGCTCTTGACAGCTTCGTTCGGAAGATGTACTGTTTTATGTACGCGCATTATGCCGTTAAAGCAACGTCCCATCCCGTGTTGTCGACCTTCGGGGTTGTACCGGGAATCGGCTATTGTAAACACGAGAGGTATGTTAAGGACTTGTACGTGCTTTTGGAGGGGTCTATGATTGGAATGTTTACTGAGTTGGTGGCGGAGGGTCGTTTTGTTTTGGATAGCGCCAACTGAACTCATTTTTTTACTTTGCTTGTCGGGGTATGTGTAGCCGTACCACGGAGACGAGAATGCGTGTTAGAGGGAGAGAGTGAAAGAGAGAGAGAGAGAGGTGAGGATAGCTATGTTAGAAGCGGGAGAGTTGAGAAGAGGGAGTCGACTAAGAGATTTCAGAGGAGACGCATCGAGAGCGATGCAGGAGGAGTTGAGATAAAAGTCCCATCGAGAGCGATGCGGAAAAATCGAGTGGATAAAGTGCAGAGGTGTCACTTAGAGAGTTAAACGGCAGAGGCCATCGAGTTTTGAGAACTAGCGAACTTTACCTATGTTGTAATTTTGTGTATAATACCTGTATATTAAACCAAGTTATTCAACCCTAAAAGTCTACGATCCCGACATCACTAAAACCCAAGAGAAGAGACCCTTGACTGGCAATCGGCGACAACGACGTCAGCACAGACCCGAAGGCAACGAGCGACTTCACGTCACGAGACGAGACAAGACGAACAATAAATGTTACACGTAGCTATTGGGGACAGCGATTGGTTTATCGTGTCGTCGCGTGTGTGTTGTGTGCGTGTCATCGGGGTTCCAAAACCTAGTCTGTGTTATATGAATAATATATCTACAAATGTACATGTAAGCAGCGGGAAAATAAAAGCATCTCCAAGCAATATTATTTTTCTTCGCCAATTTTGAATTTCTTGTTGAACAGCGCCACCTAGGTTCGGAGTGTTTGAGAGCGACATTTGGTAGTGCGTGTCGTTAGTTGCTCCTTCGTTATTACGGTGTGCATCGACGAAGGAGGAAACGTCTTATATTTTTGCCAGGAGGAGATATCCTCTCTTTCAGAGGGTAAGAATAGATACTGCTTAGAGGTGATAAGTGTTACTAGGTCTTGTGAGAGTTAGTGCCGGTTACTAGCTAAAGGTAGTGAAGTCTTCTAGGTTGGTAAGTAACCGTTAGTAGCACCTTGAGTTAATAAAGAGTTGTAGAGAAGCCTTTTTGCACATCCGATACGGTACGTTGTGCCCTCCGGTACGCACTGCGCATGTGCGACTCGTCTGTAATAGCGCGTGCGCAGTTCGTACCGGGGGGCACATCATACCGTATCGGAAGTGCAAATACGAAGTTCTCTAAAACTCTCTAATAGAGAGTTTTTAGGAACCGAAACAAATTAGGATCGATAGACAAAAAAGATCGATACCTTGGATCGGGCTTGTGAACCGACCGTGTGCCTTGATCTGGCTTTGGGGTAACCGTATTTGCAGACTGTTTCAGACGATCGTTACAGGACGCGCCTCCTGGCACCGGAAAACGTGCATAGGCCTTATTAAAAAAATCGAGATTTGCGTGTGTTTGGGTAGTGGAGGGGGGGGGAGGTATGAATTGCAGAAGCCGAAGTAAATAAAATTCGCTTTTCGAAAATATAGAGGACCAACTTTGTAGATCTACTCATAGTTCAACTCGTTTTTTTACTGAAAGGAATACGCTACCGTGACACAACCCCTGGCGCCCTTCGGCGTGTCGCCAGTAACAGGGCAAAGCTCTAAAATATTCGTCTGCTAAATGAGCAGACGAGCATTGCGACAAACTGGAGCTCGATCTTTTTGAAGACGGCTCGGACTTAGCTCTATTCAGCGAAAGCAAGTTAGAAAAAAATATTCTGTACTACTGTCTGCGCACTAAGAGAAGGCGCTTGTTTGTGGCAAGACATGGGACGTTCGACCTGGTGTCGATGGACAAGGAGGCCTTCGTACTGCAGTTCAGGTTCACCAAGCGGAATCTGCCCCATCTCCGATCGGCGATGCTGACTGAAAGTATTGTAGAAGGGAAGGCCAAGGAGGTGTTTCTGTAGCCTTGACTTGGAATGTCACCTTTGGTTGATCGGCGCTGCGCATCCCGGAGACGCTGACAACCAACGCCTGGGTCCCGGTGTCAGGGGACGAGGCCCTCGAGATCTTGCTGATGAAGCTGGCCTACCCCAACCGCCTCGGCGCTCATGTTGCTGTCGAGATCGCTTACGGTACAGACAGTGGACGATCACGGTCGTTCCCCTGCGGACCGATTAACGCGCCGTTTACTGTACGACCACGAAGGGGAAAGAAAAACTTGTCACTTCACTGCAATGCATCTTTTTTTTAAATTATCATCCAATATTTAGAGAACTTGATTTATAGAATATGTGTGGTTAGCATTCATACACAAAGTTTTGAATCATGCAACTTTTTTTGTTAATTAAGCATCTACAGTTTTGATCCTGATAATCATAATGTTGCTGTAGGAACGGGTCATAAAGGCCGAAATGTACATAATAATGTTTGTATTATAATAATAAAACCTAAAAATGCAATAACAATGAAAAAATAAGTATGTAGGTCAGTCGGACCCTCCATGCTCTCCACGAGCCCGAAACTAACGCTTTAGCCAACTGAGCTGTTTTGAAGGCGCGTCTGGTATTCACTAAACGTTTAATTATTTCTGACGAGAAAGTTCTAAAGCGCTTTGTTATCAACTTTTTTCTTGATGATAATAATCCCTGGACAAGGGGAACAAGTGGTACAATGGACAAACACAAATCTTCAAACACAGAGAGGTGTCTGGTGCGCGACCGAAAAAATCAGCCTGGTCCTGGTATCATATCAGGTACCTTCTCATTTTGGGTAGAGCACTCTACCAACTGAACTAGCCAGGAGTTACACGTCAGTAGACCAAACGGGATTTATCAGCCACCACCAGTCTAACACCACCAAGGGTGAACAGCCCGCATTTTAAGGTTACTATGATAATGCAATTAATTCAAAGGTGCGAGCGAGCTGGACAAGAATGGTGATAATATTCCCTGGACAAGGGGAACAAGTTGAACACAGGACAAACACTGTGATCGCTGCAGAGGGCATGACAGAGGTATATTTTGGCACGCCTCATGCATGTGCGCGGCATGTTTGCTTCATACATTTGCATGTTTCGAACATGTCGTCAGGTAGTTTTTTGTGTGTGATAAATAGGGCAGGGCCACCATGCGAACGACAAACAAACATCAAGCAGTGTTGCAGAGTGTATTTTGTATGATGTATTAGCAGTGTGACCTTGAGGTGAGAGTCGCTGCTCGACCTTGTTGCGGCAGCCAAACTCCTGGAATTCATCAAAGTACAGGCATCGCCAGTGCTTCTATATTTGCCCTATTCCTCCAGAGACGATTCCTCTCGGATACCAGCCAAAAAAATTATTAGAGGTAGTTATACCAACACCGCATAGAAAAACCGCGGTGCCAAACAATACACGCCACCTATTAAGGTCTAGCTCGTGACACATACTGGACGCGACTGCGTCGTCAGCGTTTGGTTGGAACTCGCATTCAATTAGGGAGGACACGGGTACAAGCCGAAGGCTGGCGGGACAGTGGTGTTCAATACGTGACCCACTCAAGACGTCATTGAATGGCGAAAAAATTTAGCACCTCGGCTTTTTATTTAGTTTGTGTTTGTTATGACCAAACAACTTCTAGAAAAACATGTTTCTTAATATTAAGTAGTTGGTCATTTAAAAAAAAACGAACAAGCAAGCTACACGAAATACCTACAGCACTGGCATTACCTACTGCTCGGCGTTAACCCCAAGCTCAGTGACACGGAGCGTCGATAGCTCAGAGACCTCCTCGCCGCATTCAGCGACTGCTTTACGACGACGTCGAAAGTGCGCCAGACAACAGTTGCGAAACATCGCATCATTACCAACGACGATGCGCACCCTGTGCATCGGCCACCGTACCAGGCCTCCCCAAAAGAAAAGAGAGACCATTCATGAAGAAGTTCAAGAAATACTCAACGACGACATCACCCAGCCGTCAAGCTGCCCGTTGGCCTCTCCAGTCGTGCTTGTAAAAAAGACAAACGGAGCGCTTGGATTCTGCGTAGATTACCTGCGGCTCAACGTCGTGACGAAGGAAGACACGTGTATCCGCTCCCCGCATCAACCACACACTGGACCGGCTGCGCCGCTCCCAATAATTTTTGTCGAGTTACCTGAAGAGTGGCTACTTGCAGATCAAATTCGACGAACAGGACCGAGAGAAGACTGCCTTCGTCACGCCCGATGGACTGTACGAGTTCAAGGCGATGCCCCTCGGACTGTGCACGGCGCTGACAACTTTGCAGAGTGTCATGGACACCGTACTGGCAGATCTCAAATGGCAGAGCTGTCTCGTTCACCTCGACGACGTCATGGTATTCTCGGCCAACTTCGACGAGCACCCGCGACGCCTTCGGGCCGTGCTTCAAGCAATCAGGACCGCCGGACTCACCCTCCAGAGATGGCAGTAATGACATTACTGTAATGGAATTACAGTAATCAAATTACTTTTTGGAGTAATGAGTAATGTAATGAATTACTTCTCTAGGCCAGTAATTTAGTAATGTAATTAATTACTCTCAGGCAGTAATTTCGAGAAAATTACTCATTACTTTTGAAATTACTTTTGTCCTTAACTAGAAAATTCGTTTCCAAGCTTTAAGAAAGAAGAGAAAAAATATTTTGCATGGTGAAATGCTCTGAAAGAGCATCAGAGGAAATAATCGAGGTCCACCTGAGCGCAAAGCTTTGTACGAAGAGCTGGACAGACGCACAAAGAAGGGCTGGAAAGGCGAAGGAAAGAAGCTTGCGTGTAGACATCGCTGGAAGGCAACGGCTTACGAACTCCAGGCACGACAGATTCACGGCTTCGCGTCATCACGATGATATTATACTTCGTTCATCCTTAAGCTGACAGTGCTGTGGGAGCTGAAAGCTAGCTAGAACCAATCAAACACCTTCTTTTAATCACGTGTCCCGTCCCTTCCTCTGCGCGTGGAAATGACCGAGAGCATGGTTACGTGGTGAACGATAGACGTGTGACTGGTCCAACAAACATGTAGCTTCCATCGTTCATCCCTAAGCTGACAGTGCGTCAGCTTAAGGATGAACGGCTCAAAGGCTACAAGGCGAAAGGCACATCACCAGTGAGGTAAACATAACTTAAAACCTGAGAGGACAGGACCAACAGATCCTGAGCCTTGTACTTTCGTCAAGCGAGGTCAAACCGCTAGCTTCGACCATTGTGAGCAACAAACGACCGAAATAAATAGTTACTTCCCAAAGCCTTGTCAAATCCTCAGAACGTTTTGTGTGTCCTCGAGCAAAGCAGGTGCTGCTCGCGGTATGCCTCGCTGCCTTCCCTTGAAAAGTTTATTCGGGAATAAGCCTACAAGCAGATGTCGCCCCCAGTTTGTTGGGAAAGTACACAATTTAGGAAGCTCGTGCCATTTCTCAACTGGCGACGCTTCTGCTTAGCAATTATCCGGGCCCTTTTGTGTGACAATGCGCAGAAACTTGGACTCTTCGGGTATTTCGGAAAAATGCTCCTTGAAAGGAAGGACCGAGAATAGGTCAAAAATACTTGGCGACAACTTCTCTTGGCATTCCAGTGGAGGGTACAGGCACGCGTTCCCCCCCCCCCCCATTTTGATCGCTGAATAAAGCTGTGCGCGGGCTCTCCTCCTCTCCATTGCATTGCCAAGAAAAGTTATCGCCGAGTATAGTGCTCTCGGGAGAACACAATTAGATTTCGTCCGAGGCGGAAGGGAAACGTTTCACGTGACGACTCCTTCGAAGAACGAGCTGCCATTGCCCAACTTAACAAACTGACACGGACTATAACTTCTAAATCAGGAAGACGGAAACATATCACCCTTTTAGTAAAAACCTTAACCGTTGAATGAACAGCGAAACATCTAAAGAAGCTATTCATCATGTTTAACAGTAATGTCGTGTGCGCCAGCAAAACCACTGTTCAGTATGGTGCACTTTGATGCACATAAGGTTGTTGCAGTGTAAACAGGAAGATCTGAGTTTTGGTACATATAGACCAACTCAAGTCTTTGACGTCACATCACTGCGGTGGCGCTGCTGTCGGCACTGCGCATCCGCAGCGCCTCCCTTCTACCGGATCTGGTTCCTGCACACGCGCTGTGGGGGCAAGCGAGGGCTTGTTTTGTAAACACTTTGTTGGTGTATACGGTAAATAAAATGAGCGCGAATTACAGCCTCAAGGTATCCAAAAGTAATGCCAAAGTAATTTCATTACTTTTGGAAAGTAATTGTAATGTAATGTCATTACCCTTAGTCTGCGGTAATTTGTAATGTAGTTTAATTACCTTTCTGCAGTGTTCGGAAAAGTAATTAGTAATGTGATTTAATTACCTTCTGAAAGTAATTTTGCCATCTCTGTCACCCTCAAGCCTATGAAGTGCCGGTTTGCCTACGGCGAACTGAAGTTCCTAGGTCACGTTGTGAGCAACGTAGGTGTTCGTCCTGACCCTGAAAAAACTCGCGCCGTAGCTAAAGTTCCACCGCCCACTGACAAGAAGGCAGTAAGAAGATTCCTGGGAATTTGCGCGTACTTCCGGCGGTTAGTTCGGGTTTTCGCCAAGCTTTTGCGCCGCTCACGCACCTCACGAAAGACACCGTGAACTTCAAATGTGGTTAACAACAGCAACAGGCATTCGACGAGCTAAAGAGACGACGCCAGTCGCCACCGATTCTTGGCCACTTCGACCAATCAGCCGAAGCAGAAGTTCACACGGACGCCAGCAATACAAGACTTGGCGCAGTACTGGTGCAAAGACAAGAGTGCACAGAGCGCGTGATCGCCTACTCAAGTCCGACGTTGTCGAGCGTGGAACAAAATTACTTGACGACTAAGAAGGAATGTCTGGCCGTCGTCTGGGTCACCAGAAAATATTGCCCGTATTTACACCGGAGCCCTTTTCGAGTGGTCACCGACCACTACTCGCTGGGCTGGTTAGCGATCCTCAAATACCCATCAGGACGCCTAGCATGATGGAGTCTACGCCCTCAAGAGTACGACGTGACCGTGGTCTACAAGTCAGACCGAAAGCACAGCGTTGCCGACTGCCTGTCCAGAGCCCCAGTCTAGTCCGCTACCGGCTGCGCTAAAGACGGCGACGACGATCGCTTTCTAGGTAGGGTGAGCGTTAACGCATGGCAGCGCTTCAACGGGACGCCTGCGTGCGCTGATCGACCACTTGGAGAGACGAAATGATACGACTCCCCGAGCCTTCTCATGTACCCTTCCAACATTCGCCGTCTGGCAGGGTATCCTCTACAAAGAGAACTCGACGTGGCTCCTGATAATTCTTACATGTCTTCAAGAAGAGATCTTCCAAGTCTGCCACGTCGACCAGACATCTTTTCATACGGGCTACAGCAGAATACTTGCACGGATTTGAGAAAAACACTACTGGCCCAAGCTCCCGAAGACTGTCCACCTCTACGTCCGGTCATAGAGGTGGACAGTCTGACCAAGGCTCGGTGGAAAGTTTTTAGATTAGATCGGCCAACGCACCAGTTCTCGTTGCACATCATCACGCCGTCCACCACTCCGCCGAAACAGTTGTGTCCATGAACCTCTGAAAGCTCGCGGGGGAATTAGAAAGACCAAAAGGAAGCAGATGAAATTCATAAAGCCCTCCTTGGGGAATGAATGCCGTCTTTGGTCTTTCTGCCTTGTAAACAGGGATCTGGAAAAATTCTCTGCTACAATCTAGAGTGGTTTAAATGTGCGCCGATCCCAGTGCATACATTACAGATAAAGTCGACATGAAAGGGTAAGCATCTCTTTTTGTTACGGCGTTGACAAATCGATAGTCTTCACATAGGCGGGCTGTTCCGTCCTTTTTAAGTGCTAGGACTATTGGGAACGCCCAAGGACTCACTGACGGACGTATTGTGCCAGTCTCAATCGTTTCTTTTAATGCACGAAAGAGCAGTGCTCGCTTGTGGACACTCAAAGGGCACGCATTGTATCGTATATGGCGAGCATCTCCGGTATCGATCCTGTGTTCAAGGAGAGTGGTTTTTCCCGGGACCTCAGTGAACATAAGGGAGAAAGGCTCCAGAAGTCGAGCTGGGTCTATAGAAAATAGACACAGCTACGAGATTACGTTCGTCCAATCTTTAAAGAGGAAAACTTTAACGGTGTACTACGAAAACATGTAATCACTTGAGATATGGCGTAAAATAAAGTTTGAAATTTCTATATATGATTATCAATAATTTATTGCAGATAAACAAAACCGCTTACTTAGTTCCTGACGAGTCGAGAAAAACTCGGAATAAACACAGTCGCGCACTTCATCAGCCCCGGTTCTTCAGGGACTGTGTTGGTTACTCATTCTTTCCACAAACCATAAGTGACTGGAATCTTCTTTCTGAGCAAGCTGTGATATGCCAATGAGTTTCATTTCATTTAATTTCCTTTGCTTTATTTTCACCTTAAGGGCCCGGTTAGGGCATTACATAAGGGCGGGTATATACATGTTATACGAACACGAAAAGGAAGAATCACAAGCTAATTACTACATCCAGGTCAAGCTCATTAATCGTACAAACTGGCAAAAAATACTAATAACAAGAGAAATGAATCTGTAAGCTTGACAGAAATACTTCTGGGTCCACGATGGTGACGATGGAGGATGGTAGGCTGTTCCAGTCGGAGATGGCTTGAGGAAGGAAAGACTGATTGAATGCGTTTGTAGAACCGGAAACACGTTTGATTGTGCAGGAGTTGTTAAGACGAGAAGATGTTCTGTCAGGAGGTGATAACAAAGAGTTCTTGAGGTCGGGGCAATGATAGTAGACTTTATGAAGAAGACAGAGGCGAGAGAGTTTTTCTGCGGAGCTGCAAAGAAGACGAGGTCAGTTGACTTTTTGACGCGGATACACTGACAGAAAAATCGTAAGTGGAGTATATGCAGCATC
Organism: Ixodes ricinus; assembly: GCA_037355805.1. Lineage (NCBI taxonomy): Eukaryota > Metazoa > Arthropoda > Arachnida > Ixodida > Ixodidae > Ixodes > Ixodes ricinus. Next base: position 14,730 of record JAZHYW010054879.1, read on the forward strand.
TTGCACAATGAAAATAAATTCTGTTTTTCGGTTTTTTTTGTGTACTGTTTTCCGTCAACGCAATCTAGCCGATGATGGATCTAATTTTTATTTTTTATTCTCCAAGCATTTTTCGCGTGATTATTTGGTGATGTCCTTTGTAGTACCTTTTCAAGTGTGTGATGCTCCGGGTGTTGTTTTTCTTTGTACACCTGTATACCCACCCTATCATAGTCTAAACAAATTTTGATAGTATTCTTAGATATATAAAAAAATCATAAGATATAACAATCTGCTTTGAACTAAAAATTAAGACAGGCTCACAAATTATTATGTTGCGTACGCTTCTATGGGGAACACTCAGCTACCTATATGGCTGAAAACTACAGAAGTGAGACAAAGAATAGCGAAGTTTAGAATACGATTAAATATAAAAAACTGCAATGCGCAGTGGGGCAATGAGCAAGTGAAGTTTCACGCCTATTGTTCTTGCGGGGATCACATTTATCAGAAAGAGTCATGCTATGGTCATTTCCGAAGTCCTTTCTGTTGTTTGTTGTTATTTTACGGAAAAGTGGAAGAGAAAAGTACCAGTTTCTATTATTTCGCGGGGCCTGAACATTTAGTCGAAACCGCCGTCGGTCCACAGAAGGAAGTGAGATAACCCTTTTGAGACTCGGATGTTCTGATGAATGTTCAGAAGCGCCACCCCCATCGAGCACCCCTGGGACGCTGAAGCTCTAGGGTATAACTTGAGTCTTTCGAGTCTATGACGTTCGTCTTCAGCGGTGCTAACGGGCATGGTATCCAAGATTTGTAGCAGGTGGTTTGACATTGAAATACCAGGCCTCCAGGCAATGGCGAGTTGCCTGTACCGCGCAGACACGCTCAGCGGTCCGGTCCTTCCACATCTGTTTCCCAACCAGAACTTCTTCAGGCAGTTCATTTAACGAACCGAATGCTCCGTATAGGCTGGAGATTTGCTCTAAGTCGAGGCTTGCGACGTAGAGACCGACGTCGTTGGCGACAACATCGCTCTCGCCCAGAGAGGACGATGCTGGCTGACGTCAAAGTGTCGACTCTATTGGAGACGACGGTGGCACGCTTGAAGGTGTAGGTCAATTATCATTCTTGAAAAAAGCGCCAAGTGATAGCTTGGTTCGTTTGATTAATCTCATCTCTGAGGGTCTACATACGTAAAAGAATTCCATGACTCCAGTGCTGAACGCAAGATTATAAATATTACCGCCTGCAGCGATTAAAGAAGTCAACATGGTACGCTTTGAATCCAAGTGATTATGAGCATTCCACAGTTGCTTCCACGGTGCATATGTTGCCACATTTTCTTTCTCGCTTGTTATCTCTTTCTTTTTTTCATTAAGGGGGATGTTATTTTAACGTTTTGGTCGTTGTATTACTGAAACTAAAGGCGTGCAGTCGAGTGGGAAGACAGAACGAAAAGAAGAAAAAACGCCAAACTGTTTGTCCTTCCGTCAATCTGTTTCCTCCTCATTGTGGTTTGCAGTGTCAGAGTTTTGCTACTTTGGGATATCCTTAAGCCTCAAAGGGTTGGGGACTTTAGTCAAGTTGCATGCATTCTCCGAGGAGAGGCCAGCACCCGTCGAGGTCAGGATTTGGCGCTTTTGTGACGTCGAAAGCTGAGCCATTCGCACATGGGAGCCTAACAAAGCTTTTGGTTGCTAAGCCGGCCGAGTTTGGCGAGAGCTTTCCGGAAGGCCGGAGCAGGACTTGTGTTCCTCACGCCGTCCACGAACAGTGTCGTCATCTTTGTTTTGCTTTGGAATGATGTGGACCCGGCCCCTCGCCGTACAGTGAGTTATCAAACAGAAACACATAGGACTTTAATGCCTCGACGAGACGGCACCGCGCAAAAAACAACAACAGCAACCACATCTCAGATTGAAAAAAAAATAAAGGAGGAAAGATGAAAACCACAACATTTCGGGGTGCGTTTCGACCCGTGAACAACTCCCCAAGGCTACGCCACTGGAGGGAAGCCACCTAAGCGGTGTAGCCTGGTGGCCGCCAATACACTGTT
>JAZHYW010054881.1:0-63098 GCA_037355805.1 Ixodes ricinus
GTCTTGATAATAGTTCCTCACACACGCACTGATTCAGTTAAGGTGTAATTTACTCCCTTATAAACAGTTAAAATGGATATAAAAAAGCGTGCCCTCGATCTGAACACGTGACGTTGCGGTTGGTTTCGTTTTGGCTTCAACGCCTTCAACTGGCGAAGTGTCGGTGCCGCCGCTTCCCATGCAACCTCCTCAGAATTTGCGGGCGCCTCCGGGGTGGCCCAGGTGTTGCTGCATCTGCTAGGTCATCTGCCAGTTCGAGCTGACGAAGAAAAAATCTGGCCACGGCGCAACGCCGATGTTACGCTGGAAGCGAGAGCCGGTTTGCTGGATTCGTTGTTTTTCGTATGGTCGGTGCAAATCTGGCAACGACGCACGCTGTTTATGCTTCGACGAGGGGACCAGCATCGTGTGCACGTTGTTTCGCTTCGAAACCGCGAAGACCAGAAGCTCCGCTGTTTGGCGAACACATGTCGCGAGGACGTGACCGGAGAAGTGCCCCTGTGATGTTCCCGGCGACGGAAGATTATGTCCGCAATCGTCGTTGCTGTGCGTTAAAGGAAGGAGTCGCAGGATCCACGGGGTGCGCGACCACTAGCCAGGTCTACGACAGCGCCGCGTCTGAGTGCGCGATCTCAGTTCTCGCCTTGGGCGACACGGCGATGCGAGTAGAGCTGAAACGTTCGTGGTGTGGTGGCGGTGCTTGAGCGGGTGCTCACATTAACCCGGAGCGGCAATTGGTTGTTGTGGCGTCGGGTTTAACGGGTTCAGTTCCGTCGTCGTCAGCTGATCCAGTCCAGCTGGGGCGAGCGTCTTTGCGCAAATCTTCCTGTAGTTCCGTTTCAAAATGTGGAAGTATCACTGACGGATGGCGCGAGTAAAAAGCTGCAGGAGTTGTTTCCAGCAATATTACGTCGTTTTAATTGAACAATGGACTCCGGATTGTTGTCCTAAATCTGCCGTTTTTATGCTTCGTGTTGGACTGCGTTTGCACAGCGACGTGTTTGCACAGCGACGCACACCGCTCGAGTAGATGATTAGGTCCTGCAAACGACCGGTTATGCAGAATTTCAGGAAAACCTAAGTCACCACCGAATATTTTCCTGTATATCTCGTGTGAATTTGTTGCGCACATCATGCGGTGTGAATAAATTGAGGCAAGATTTCCTACCTGCCCACAGATGCATGAACTGGAGACCATTTTTTACGTTGTGAACATAGTGCTTTTCCTTTATTTTGGGAAGAGGCGTTGGTGCATTTATTATGGTATAATCACTTGAGAGTTGAGAAGTCGGAGAAAGCGAGCAAGCTTTCCCAACTTGTCTCTTTTTCTCTCTGGCACTGCCCCTAGTTTCTAAAGTTTCAGTTTCAGTAGGCAATGGCATACCTACTAGCAGGTACAAACTGCTCTAAAGCAGGTAAAAGGCAGGGAGGTCAGGACGGTGCGCTTTTCGCAAGGTGACGGTAAATGCTTTTGCGAGGTATGCGGAATATGCAAGCGATTTTGTTACGCCCGTTGTTTGCGTCTCTCCAGCAAAAGGAATAAGATGATCTACAAAGGCGCAATCACAAGCCAAAATTTACGATAACAGTGCGTTTGCTTCGGTGGTCCGTGTAGTTGTATTTTACACTGCTTCCTGCAACACCGTGTCATGACGAAGAGGTGGAACGGTCACGGTTTGTGCTAGCCTACCGGTTGACAGAAACCCGCATCGCCCGCATCGGCACCGAGTGCACTTGGGCTGTTGATGCTCAAGCCTTTCATCCGCGGCTTGTCGCCAGCTGCTCCTGCTGCTCAACGGTGAGGACGCGGCGAGAGTGACCTTTGAAGTAAATGTAAATCCTCGTTCATCCAGTTATCCGGTGTCAAAGTGTGGAAGATGTCCAACGTGTACTGAGGGCGGGAACTGCGAGCGTTTTGCCTTGCTTTTATAACCGAAACCAGAGCAACGAGATAACTGCCTTGCGTACTCCAAAATGACGGAAGCAATATGTTTCGACAGGTCGAGTACGTCACCGGGGATGTAGGCGAGACGGTGCGCACTGTTTAAGCGCTTGCAGTATCCAAGAGTGGTACCCGGAAACCGACGTCAAAAGAGAAGGAGCTCGCGATTCAGCATAATGCTGTGTTACGGGCCCGTGAATCTTCAAAGTTCGGGGCGGTGGCGGTGTAAAAAAGACGCATCAGCGCCACACCAGTGATCACGAATAACACCGGTCACAAACTCCCGAGCCCCACCGCTCCACTCAACACTGACACGACATACGACAACAAACTGCATCAAAACGCCCCAAAAGTGAAGGCGTCTGCTCCCGTACTGCAACTAGCGGAAGTGAAGTGTTGGGCGGATGTCCTTCAAAAGAATATATAAAAATGCTTTGCGCAACGATCATTGTCATTTATTATTGAATACATAATGATAAAATCCCCAATAACTTATTTTTCTATCTGATTCCAGCTAGCCGGACTGCTCATAACACTGGCTAAGCAAGAAAATAACAAATAATTGAACTTTTTCATGACCGGTTTAATATTTAATGTTAATACATCGTTATCTTTTGCAACGGATTAAGATTATAGATTTTGCCTCCACATGTTTTAAGTGCAAACAGATTTTACACACGGCTGTCCTTTCCGCCGTGTTTTGTGTGTTCTTCTATAAATCTGTAACGGTCAGCGACCAAAGAGCTCACCCGCACACGTCAAGCTTATATACCTCGCGGGGAAATGAGCGTGTCGAATAGGAAGTGTCGGGAGTATTGTCGTTGTAGTGATTGTGATTGTATATATGTCTGTGTCGGTGCTGTATAATATGTGGTTCTTCTGATGTCTGTATGATGTATGTGTACTGCTACGCGCGATCATTCCTAGAGTACAAACAATTATTTTTTTACAAGCTGCTAGAAATCTCACTAGGTGGCGCAAGGTACCTACATGTTTCAGATATTTACTTGAGTTATATGTCCACGTAAGTTCGGCATTCGTTTGTCTGTCTAGCAGTTGCGTTGTATCAGTGGTTGGAGCTACCAACGTCCCTACTCCTAGGTGGCACGAGTCGTTACCTTATTCGAATATTTCGCTTGGTCGAGTCATTTATCTACTTGAAGTTCAGCGTTTGTTCATCTCTATCTGTCTAGCAATCCCGTCGCAGCTACCGTCGCCGCTGACGCACGTACTTTCGCACGTAGCGACGTCGGCTGGTCTAACGCAGCGATGAAGTTTATGCAAGTTTCGTCCGCTTAAAAGCCGACGACAGAGTAGGCATATGGAAGTTGCGCAGGATATCGGAGCGTAAAGGTGAGCGAGGCCGGGGCTACGGTGGGTACCAGCGGGGCGGCGCCGTCCTCCGTAGCCGTTCTCCGTTAGTCACCTCGTCCTTGCTCTACTAGACATGATGCTAGCGATTGGAGACTGTATTTACTGCGCATAAAAGACATCGAACGAGAGCAAGCGTGTCCTGTGTGCTCTCACCGCTTCGCCTGTTCTCGGCTGCTGGCCGCCATGTTTTATAATAAACACGCTATGCCCTGTTTCGTGGAAGGCAGACACGGTGTATCGTGTTAAGTTTACACGGCACCTCATGTGTAAACGAATAACGCAGATGGCTGCGTGTAAAACGAACACGTTTCGACGTGTCCGCTATGGGACAACGGTTTACACGCTTGGACGTGTTATTTTTGCTAACAGTGTAGGGTTTTGGGCGTTCGCCTCTCCCTCGGTCCCCAAAATTCATGGCCGGAAATGGGCCTGGTTCTTTGACATGCAAAGATATAGTTGCTGCGGGCTATATATATATATATATATTTTTTTTTCGCGGTCAACGGAGAGCCGCACGTTAGGGCGCCAAATGTGGGATTCGACTTACCTTACTGCACCACGAGGTCGATCCCACTCCGTAGCTGGATGTTGAGGACTGCTACGGCCGGGTCCGTCCGAAGGCTGCCGTGGGCTCCGAGGAGAGGAATCACTCCGAAACACAAAGATACTGAAGAAGCGGGTTTATTCGGCTTCTGTGCCACCACGCTGTGCCCGTCGGCAAAACTAATAAATAAAAGGAACGGAAAAGTGTCGGCGCTGTCGCATTAGACAGATTCACCTGGAGGGGGCCCCCGCTGCCGTATTAGGCAGATTCGTGGAGCGAGGGGAAGGCTCAAAAGAAAGAGTCTCGCGACGAGAGCTTTCCCCAAAACGAAAAGTCACGGCCGCCGTTCGTGGCCGGCTTATCTAGCCAGTGGAAAATGGACGCGCCCGGGGTAGGTGGTGTGGCTTATCCCGCAGATGGGCCGCGTCCACAATCAGTTCCAAAGGGTGCACTGGAGGCACGTTCACCCAAAAGGGCGAGGGTAGACACGCCCTCTTTGAGGAATGCGGCATTGCCCCGTATCCGGGATAACGTCGCCATAACGCTCCCACAACTTGCGTGTGCTAGGCCTAGATAGGAGACGAGGAACACGTAATTCCCAGAGCCTTCGGAAAGATATTTAACCTAATTGTGGGATCGAAGCCGCTTACCTGACGACAGTCGAGCGCGCCTCATGGTTTGTACACGAGCATTGCGTGAGCACTCGACTTCGGTTCGTAAAAATCAATGCTTCGTCGGACACTGGGGTAGGTGTCTCGTGTCCAACCACTGCGGTGATGAGAAAAGCCGAACTCTAAGAATGCCTGGAGCTCAGCACGTGTTTTCTACTTTGCCAGCCACAGCGCGTGGGTATGATTAACGTCGGCGGCATAGGATGGGCCATAGCCTCCGCTATACTCACAAAGCCTCGACGACGGAGCCATAGAGTGCCCGGTCACAGATTTAGAGGGCGAGGATCTGGTAGCAGAGAGCATTTTTGGGGAATCTGGTATTCAGCGCAGCTTTCAATCTACTTTTTAATTTCGGCTAGTTTCGGCTAGTTTCGACTAATTTCGGCTAGGACCCTAATCATGGTTTTCAATCTTGACCAGAAAGAAGCGGTAGTGCGAGAAACGCGAAGAGCACGAGCGCACATTCCATCGCCCGGGAGAAGTGTGTTTGGGCGTCTCGCCGCAGCGGGGCGCCCGTTACGTGACACTCCTCTCATCCGTTGTCTACCACTCTACCTTTTCACTTTCGGCGGCCCGTCTCGTGGCGATCTGCCAAGCCTTGTCAGTATCGCGGGGGCTAAGGATAGGCATCAGGCCACTTGGCCGCTTGTTGTGGCTCCGAGTTGAGGGGATGAATGCTGGTCATATTTATCGAATTCTTTTTGGCGACTGCCATACCTGCGAAGGAGAACTAAGGCAAGTTTATTCAGTTATTAACGTTAGGAGCTGTCTTTAAGTAGTAATTAGCTAAAGTAAAAAATACTTTTATGGATCTTTTAATTGGGGGATTGGTGGCCGAGGACAAATAATAAGACGCCGTTTTCGACCGGGCGTATTTTCATGTCCTCCAGTGAAAATCAACAATCGGCCTCAGTCAGAGAAAACCATTCTACTTCATGTCTAACCGTTAATAACGACATTCAGAGAATGCGCCCGGACAACTCAATGACAGCAACCCGTTGGCCGAGGGGATACACGGGCGCAGGCGACAAGCCAAGATGAGTACAGGATTTGCCTTCCTCGTTTCCCACCGGGAGCGTTATGCGTCAACTCCGTCTTTCTCCTAGCTGACCTTACAGGTCGGCCCTGCCGATGCGATCGACTTTCGTGATGGACTGAAGAATGTAATACCTTTGAGTGAAGGGCCGTCCCTTGGGTAGCTTTAGATGAGCCATTTTTGGATGGCAACGCTGGCAAGCCCTGCAGCCGCGGAAAGGCTGAAAGCGATGAAAGAGCTGAACGTGTAAGAAAAGAAATGTCTCATCATAGATTCGAATTCTAAGATGTAAAGAGTGAAGCTTCTTTGGTTGCCGCTGTATTTAGAAGATAAGGAGATCGTCGAAGCATTGGAGACCTGTGGGACTGTGCGGAGTGTGGCGCGAGAAGGTGGCGAGCCCCAGGGATGGAGGACATGGAAACAATGGACAGAGAGGTCTGTGTGACTCTGCATGGCACAGCGTCAACGGATAACGTGCTCATATGCTCAAAGTCGCCGGTTCCCAGTCTCTTGTTGTCATGTCCGAACGGCCACCCTTGTGTCTACGATGCAAGAAGGTCGGCCATATTCGTAGGCAGTGTCGTACCCCAAAGTGTGCACGTTGCAACAGATTTGGTGATGGACGTTATGAGTGCTACTCTAGCTATGCAACCGTGTTACGATGTCCTCTCACCGAACCAGACGCCAATTCGGAACTATTGATTGACACCACTGAAGTTGGAGACGCTAGCGGTGAAGTACTTTCCTCACAAGAGAGGCCTAGAGACCCTGTACGTTCAATGTCTGAGGACGACAAGGCCACAAATGACAAAGGACTTTCTATGAGTCAAGCTAGCACGACCACGCAAACGGTTGAAACAAGCTTGCCAGGAGTCTAAGCAGGAAGACATCCAGGAAACGTTTAAAATACCTAGGCAGACAGCAGATGCAACAGAAGATTAGACGTCATCGGACGGCAGAGGAGAGCCCCAACCGAAGTGGATACAACAGTCAGTATGCTAATGACTGCAAGGGGAAAAAATAGGTGCCGACTGCCACCGTCGCGAGTAAGTGAAAATCCCCCATTTCACGCTACGCAATCATGTATAAGCAAGACCATGCCCTTCCTTCTTTTCCTCGTCCCACTCTACACACTCTCCTTAATTGATGGCCCTCGTTCTGCGACTTTAAATGTAAGAAGGTTTAATACTAGGAAAAAAACAGTATAATTTAAAACGTTCAATTGAAGATAAAGAAGTCATTTTCTGGCTGTACAGGAAACAAAGGTTGTAACAGATGAGCAGGTAAAACGTGCCTTACAATATTTTCTGCAAGACTACAAAGTGTGCGTGAGCCATTCTGTTTGTCTTTCTGGGAGCTGTTAATTTTATATTAGAAAGTCTTTTCACCTGTCTGAATTAATGGCAACAGCAGCCCTTTGTGGCCGCTTCATTATGTGCGATTTTCGAGTTTTTGACACAAGGTGAAGAGTCAATAGTGTTTTGCGCCCATTGAGGTTACTAGCAGAGTAACGTTTTTTCATCATCTCCGAACTTACTTAATTTGTAACAGGATGTTAATTCTTCAAAGAGATTTCAAGTGCGTTTGTGATGAAGCTGACAGAGCCCCAATTGAAGTGCGAATTGACAAGAGCGCAAGGCTGCTGGTGGATTTAGTTGATGAGAGCAATCTTTTCGATGCGGCTTCATTTCAACTAGGATAAAAGCAGCTTTCATATACACATTTTCAAAATTCACCTCACGCAAGGCTAGATGGAATTTACTGCTCCACAGAACTGATTGAAAATTTAAATGGTTACGCAGTAGACCCAGTATTTCTTACAGATCACGACATGGTATCAGTAACTGTTGGGCATAAACGTAAAAAATACATACTGCAAGCCATGAACGCTTAATAACCAACTGCCAAAAGATGAAAGCTTTCTGGCTAGTACGACAGATCTGCTCGAGCAGATAGGATACACAACTGAGCATATACTTGCTAAATGGGAGCGTTTCAACCAAGAACTCAAACAGCTGGCAATTGGGAGAGGTAGTATTATAAAATCTCAGAAGTCTGAGGCAGAAAAGACGCGGCTGCATAATTTACGCGTCTTGGTTTAACTTAAATGCAAATACCCTGGGCAACGTTTAGAAGATATAATTCACATAAAAGCTGAGTTAGATCAATTTGATCTCGGACGTTACCAAGGCGCGGTGGTGCACACGCATGCTGAATAATATTTTGTGGGAGAACAACAGCCTTCAAAAAGGGCAATGGAGGAGGAGAAAATGTACGCGATGCGAAAAGAAATTAATAAAATAGAACAAAATAGCGTGCTTATTCAGGATAAAGAGATTAGAGAGAATGTTTTTTGTGAACATTACAAGGGGGTATTTGGCAATATTGAAATATTGAAGGATAATGAATATCTAAAAGAACTGGTATTTCTTCTACCCCAGTTAGATACACAGTGCATAAAAGTGTTGGAGGAGCCCTTCAGCATAGCTGAAAAAAAAAAATGCAGTAAATGCCCTTCTCCCCCCCCCTTCCAAAAAAAAAAGCAAAAAACACCAGGTCCGGATGGCGTTACTGCAGAATTTTACAAATTGCTTAAAATTTCTTATGTTCTATCTTGCTAGGGATTTTTCAAGAGGCCCATGGAACTAATTCTCTTCCACCTTCATTTCTTTGTACACATACTATTCGCCTTCCAAAGACTGATGACAAACAGAAACTTTTAGATGTAACGGACTATAGACCAATTACGTTATGCAATGTAGATTACAAAATATTCGCAAAAATGTTCACAAATAGATTACAACGTGTCATTTGGGATCTAGTTGGGAATCACCAGACATGTGGGATTTGTGGTAGAGCCATTCAGACAAATTTTCACATTGCGAGGAGTGTATTGGAATGTGTAGCCGACAGCAGTAATAAAGTTGCAATACTTATGGTTGACCTCGTGAAATCATCTGACCGTGTTTGTCATAGCGTGCTTTTTACATGTCTTTCAAATGTTGGCTTTGGAAATGTGATATTTCAAAGTGTTAAAATTGTCTTACAGTAAGTGTTACACGAGCTTGGTCATGAACAATAACGTCACAACGAACATCCCAGTCCGTTCTTCCGTTCTCTAAGGCTGTCCTTTGTCCCCCTTGCTTTTTACGTTATACCTTAAACCCATGTGCCAAAGTATAAAGAGAAGTGAGCAACTCCAGGTTTACATCCTGTGCAAAACAGGACTTAAAGTCCTGGCTTACGCAGATGATGTAGCCTACTTCTGCAAGGACAAGAAAAGCGTGACCTACGCTATAGATCTAACACGCCGCTTTTGTGAAGCCGCTGGAGCCTCACTGAATATCGCAAAGTGCAGAGGTTTCTGGCATGGAGCTTGGGTCATGACACCATAACAATGCGGAGGCATTCAGTGGGGTTGCACTCCGTGCGATTACCTCGGAGTGCTTTTGCGACACTTCCAGAACAGCACATCCTATTGGTCCGAAGTTGCGACTTCCATAGAAAGGCGATCCAAGAGTTGGTCTCACAGGAATGTGTCAACCTTTGCAAGATAGACAGTTTGCAACATAATTATGGCGGCCAAGTTCTGTTATGTCCATCAGCTCCTTCACTGTACACGAACTAATATTAAAAAGTTGCACAGAGTGTTTGCCGCTTTTGTTTGGAAGTCCTCTTGGGAACCTATGTGTCACGACAACTGGTTTCGTCATGTGTCTGGCGGTGCACTTGGCCTTTCTTATTTATTTCTATGCCAATTGGTTTTACGATTTTGTTTTCTTAGAGACCAAGAACATCCGTTTTTTCGAGAAGTAATATGAAACCGACAGGCATCCTCTTTTCCACGTTTCATTGTATCTTCCGCCGGAAGCCCAACATGTGTGTTGATAGGGTACCGGAAAGAAGTAGTCGATGCCTTTAATTTTTGTCTGTAAGATTTTCAAAAGATAATCTAACGAGTATAACACGAAAATCGTTTACAAAAGACATTGAAGGTGTCATCTTGCCAGCTCCAATCTATCGCATATTGTTTGACAATAACCTCACCAAGATGTACTACGTCGGGTAAAAAAATGTGCATTCCCCTGCGGCTAGAACCTTTTTTTCAAACTGCATTGCTCCGTATTTCCTACCAAAGTGTGGTTAGAAGAAAAGGGACCATTCGTACCAGGGTCAGAAAACTGTACCTGTGTAAAAAGCCTGAAACAATAGAGCACGCTTTGATACACTGCTGGGATGCAGTGTTCTTTTGGGATGTTCCGAAGCGCACTCTAAAGAAAGATATTGGTAATACAAGTCATACGATTCGTTTCTTAACCGTTTCATCTGGGGCTACCTTTTCTTGTGACCTCCAAGTTCTTCTGTCTGTGCAGCATGTGGAAGGTCCGTCTTGATGTTTGAAAGGAAAACGTCCACCTGAAAGACTGTGCGCTTGCATTTCATCGACCTTGTAACTCGTGTCAAAAGCGTGTATGATACCCTGTCAGATGCTCCCGATTGGCTACCTTTGTTTGCTAGCCTTCGAGACACTAAAGAGTTTTGAAATATGAATCAACGACGCACGAATTAAACGTTAAATAGACACTTGGTTTTTTTCGTGGCTTTCCCATGCAGCAACAAAAAAAAATAGATAGATGGCCCAGTGGTTTAGCGTACACCACCTCGGAGCACAGGGAGCGAAAGCTTGCGTTGCAGAACCCAAGGATACTGTGCTCAATCCCCACCCTGCCCGTTTCGATTTGGATGAACATCGTATCGGCGTGGGGTCGTGTACGACTACTGCGTGGTGCACGTTGAAGACTCCAGGTCAGCAGTGGTACTGCACAGGATAAATATCGGATATACTGCTGAGAGACAAGTCGTTAGTTGAGGCAGACTAACTTCAGGCTGTATAAGTGTTGTACGGTGCCTGGAACGCGTTCCTTTTAGGAGGAACGAAGGAACGCAGCCTTTCCATTTTGCATCGGTCGAACTGGAACGGGAACGCGTTACATTTTTGCCGGAACGGAGAGAGGAACGGCGTTCCATTTTTTTCGTCCAGTGGGGTAATTTGTTTGTTTTTATTCTTAAGAGAGACATTCTAAAAGTATATAAACAATATTTTTTTACGAAGAGCAGGATCTCATTAACTCTTTGGTTACTTATCTTAGTGCTTATTTTGTGTGGTTCTCGTTTGGTAACAGTCGGGTGCCAGAGAGGTAGTGGACATCGATTTTTGTTTTTCAGTGCCCGAGACTACGGTACAAAAAGCAAACCTTTTAGTCGAAGGAAAAGACACAGAAAGAGGGACGTTTTAAAACTCAGCTACTTTCTTTGCTTCCACGAATTCTCATACACCCAGTAATCTGAGGTCGACTAGTGCCATCACTGAACTTCCACGAAGATACCTACATTTACATCAAAGAAAAGGTTACCAGACATCGAACACACCCTTGTATCCCGAATATTGGTCGCTTAAAAGCGACCAAAATTGAGCTTTATTCCTTCTCTCCTTGTCCCTTAACTACAAACTGAACAACGAATCGAACCTTCACGAAGAACGACTTGTGGTTTTCTAGACTGGCCTTTTAAAAGCCCTACCCTCTTCCTGACTTGCTCGTCTTGCGGACAGCAACATCGAGAAGCAACTGTTGTTAAGTTCGAACAAGGGACTTTGTTAGATTGAAACATATGAGGTTTTAAAACGCTCGTGCGATGTTGGGTAACTGTAGCTGGCTCTTCTGAATCGCCCATCAGAAAACATGAATATGGTTAATAGCTGAGATTTTTAAAGGTGAATATATCAACAAATGAAACCTTTCTTCCGCTTGCTTTCTTCTCCTGGTGCGTTTCCATCACCGCTTCAAATTCGTATGTCGCCATTTGATGGGATAGATAAAAAAAACTTTTCTTGATTTATCTAAATGTGGTTATCAGCAAACTACAAATGTAATGTATATGTAACGATACGTACCATTTTCTAAATTGTAACTGAAACAAGTTCCTTTTTTAGATATCGAACTTGTTACGGGAACGCGCTCCAAAAATCACAAAGAACGAGAAACGATCTTTCGTTCCTTTTTGAGGAACGTGTAAAACACTGCTGTGTAAACATACACACAAACACAGGAGAGTTTAAGATTTTGTAAGGCACTCGGTCCGAAGGACTCGCAGATGTCGGAACGGGCCTTAAAGGCCCGTTCACAATCTTGCAACTGAGTACGACCGAGAAAGACGAGACCTGTTGAAACCTCTTAAAATTTCTTAGGACGAGATAACTCACTGGTACGCTGGTGCCATCTACGCGGTGGCCCTGGAACTGCATTTTACAAGAGCGATGGTTTTGCGGGATTTCCGATCTCAAATGTGCGTAATACCTATAAGAAAGGCTCGTTTATAACGTTGACAAAAGTTTTTCGAGCCAAGAAAGAAAAGATAATGCGCGAAGGAAAATAGAAAACAGTGCCGGACCGCCAAGTTTACACTACTCCCCAATAGATGGCGCCAGTGTGTCCTCTCGTTGCAAGAGATATTAAGAGGTTCCAAGGCACCCGGTTGTAAGAGGTCGCAAGTGTGCGAACGGGCCTTAAGGTAGACGGGGAGAGAGGGTAGCATCGAGGAGTAAAGGAGGCCCGGAAACGCGCATTGAAGGGTGGAAAGCTTAAATGAAGACTACTGTATTTTCCGGACTGTAGTCTGCACCCTCTATCTGGACCCATTTTTTATGACTTCCAGTTCTTTCTTAGCCGTACACCTCACTGCCAAAACGCTTTCCGGTTTCGGAATGAACGTGTTGTTTATGGAATTTCACTCTAGGTCAAATCGTTTTTGGTGTCGCTGGGCGTAGGGAAAATTCGTTAAACGCCCTGCATTGTGTTTACGGGTGGACTAGAAGATGCTGAAAAGGTGTGAACTAACTCTCATAAATGAATTTTATTGCGTAATAAACATCGCTGTCGTCACCGTCGAAATTGGATGGCCATGCGATAATGTCTTGTTGACGAAACGCAGCCGCATCGGTGAAACATCCGTGGACATCAAATATAAAACGTGTGTCGATAAGTCTTTCATCGACAAAATGGGGCGCCGAGTCTGCCAGATCAAAATATTTTACTAGCATATCAAACTATTTAACTAACATGAAGGTATCAACACAAAAACGCACGTCTTGCTATAGTTTTTTCCTGCAGTTTTGCGTATTTTGGAGCATTTGTACCAGTGGCGTAGCCATGAACTTATTTTTTTTTTTTTGGGGGGGGGGGGGGTCCGACGGCATGAGCCCCCCCCCCTCTCCCTATGACGAAGCAGGGTGAGCTCGGCGGTACGGACGCTCACACAAAGATTAGTGAAACGCTGGTTAGATGAAACGGGTAAAGCTGATTGTCATTTTTGAAAACGGAGCAGGCTTCATTTATAAAAATACGGGCGTGGTGCCTCACTGTTCTACTGTCGTCGTAGCTGGGGCCCACCAACTTTAAAAGCTTCCTCACAGCACACAACTCCCCTCGCTTTTTGAGATAGCACTGCATTACCAACGCGTAAGGCCAGGCAGAACACAAGGATAGCTATAGACTAGTGTCTGCTCTGTTCCATGGGCGCCGCCATGTTTGTTTATGCTGGCACAATGACATGGTAAAGGGGAGGGGGGGGGGCTGCGCTTTTTGCGAGACTTCGTTTTTCTTTTTTTACGAAGCTTCGCACATATTGTAGTGCAAGAACGTCGGAAAGGCATAGTCCGAGCTGCAAGAACAACATTAATGTCAAGAATTCTATAAAGAGAAAAAAGAAAAACTTGTTTTATGCGCTGCCCCTCTCTTCACAAGAGCCTGCGCTTGAGAATATTATTTCATATTTTTTTGATGAGGGCTAGGATTACGGACACTCGTCTATAGGCAACCTGCAATGCTGTTTGGTCTGGTGCTATCTAGCGACTGAAGCAAAAACATTGAGTATGCTTGGGAATGGCAGCTGCATTGTTAAAACGTGAGCTATTACTCTGGTGGCGCCGCTACTGCCTAGTGTCTGAAGCAAAAAATACTGGGTAGGCCAGAAAGCCGTGATCGCATAACATGCAAGTACGGTGGAAGCTGCGGCCTGGCGGGCCAATTGAAACGTGACTACGTATCAGCGGAGTGCGCTTTTACTGCGAAGAAGTATGAGGCTTTTTGCTGCGTCGTGCTCACGTAGTGTGCGTTGCGTTCGTATACGTAGAGGATGTCAAAGCCGTCGGCACGCAATGTGGGGCTTATCGTTTTCCCTTTGCAAAGTTACACCGAGCCAAATATAACCTTGGGCTCTCACTCTACTGGCGGCGCCTGGCTCTTACCAACAGGGCATACTGTCACAAAAAGTTAAGCAGCAAACAAAAATAAAAAAATTACACGGAAAAATTAGAGCAACCGTTCTCGCACAAACACTAGGAGCCCATATATGGGGCGAGTGTAATTCTGAACAATCACAAAACCAAAATATATTATCTATTAAAGGTTTGACACATTCGTGCTCCAGAAGAAGATGCTGAAGGAAAGAGAGTCTTATTTTGCTAGGCCTTTTTGTCTTGCAGTATGGTCCAAAAGCAGCAGCGGCATATCCTCGAGGTGATGAGAAGTCGTCAGTCCGAACTCGTTGTTCCGTCACTCGGAGAAATGACATCACACACCACACACAAACACTCAAACCACACGGCAAACTTAGAAACAAACTTAAATAGCCTTGCGTCTATGCGTAGTGAGAATACGAAGGTTCTTCGGAGCTTCTGATGTTCCGTTCAACGAAAAGATTGATCTAATAACGATTTGCATCGGATGCCACCTCGACATGTAAAGCAGAAAGCAAGACGGACTTCATCGCATCCGTGAGCGACCATCGAGACGGGCGTCTCAATGGTGAAAAATTTTACGAAGTGAGGGAAGCTTAATTAAAAATATGGAAATTTTAGGCGTCCATTCAAAGAGGGAGAAACATGAAACGCCCGTCCCGTCTGCGCTACAGGCGGTCGCCCTTTGTCCGGAGGCCCTATTCCCAATCTCTATCGTCTCCTTAAGATCCTAGCGGCTCTGCGCATAACAACGGCGGAAGCTGATTGCTCGTTCTCTTCACTACGACGGTTGAAAACATACATGAGAGCGTCCACTTCGAATGAGCGACTGCTCGGTCTAACGCGTTTTAATGTTCACCGCGACATTGAAGTTCAAGTGGTGCACATCTTGGATATTCTTTGCCGTGAACGCAAACGGCTGCATCTTTGTATGTAGACGCTTGGAATAAACGAAATGATCAAGACAGCCTGTAAATTTCTTTCTGAAATAACTAGTCACAGTTACTTTTGTATTGGCAGTAATTTTTATTCGAAAGCACGTAATTCTGCTCAGTACGCAAGGTGTGCTTGAGCGCAGCGCCTCCAGTTGCTTACAGTATAATTGTTTTTACAATTAATTTAATATTCCTTACATCACTGACAGTGTTTCATGTTATCATCATGTGTGCGTTTTATTATGTGCACTTTAGTTTGGTTTAACTTTGTATTTCAGTCAGGATAGTTTGTTATATACTTTGTCGTGAAATTGCCATCCTTCACCCCATAAATGTTTGGAAATATTGCCGCGGGCGCAGCTGACCAAGTAGGCAGCGCGCCCGTGGCCTAACGGTTATCGCGCTTGCCTTCTACGCAGAAGGCCAGGGTTCGATTCCTGGCCGCGTCTACACATTTTTGATAATGCTGTAATGTGATGTTCTGGTGAATTCGAGAACCGTCTTGCTGATTCGAGGTTAGAATGTTCCACACACCGAACCTTCTACGCCGCATGTTCCAGAAGCCCACGCGGGTACAAAAGGGGCTCCGCGTGGCAAGCCGGAGTCAGTTTCGCCCCAGCGTTCGATTCTGCTCTTTCGCCGATTTCGACGCCCGCGACGCTCTGCTGTTATCTTTTGTTTCCTTCTTATTTTTGGGCACAAGTTCGCCCCCATTAAACGTTTCAGTTTTCCAGTTATTCTTTTGTTTCCTCGCCTGTCCATTCGTGACATTTTGGTGGAGGTGCGGGGTACCGCATGCCCCTGCCGCGTACCCCTCCGAGGGCCCGCAGTGCAAGTCCGACGCCAAGCCCACGAAGCACCAACGAAGACACTACCGAGATCCGGCTCAGTCGTCGCACCCAAGGCCTACACCCGGAATTCGGACCTCTGCCGCCCAGGACCAAGCAGCCAACGAGGCCGACGATGGCCGACCAGTCGCCGACCCCCGCCGCTCCTGCCGTCGTCTACCTGCCCGCCGCTCCCCGTACGCCGATTCCCTTCCACGGCGAGATCCACGAGGATGTCGAAGACTGGCTGCAGCATTACGAACGTGTAGCTCGCCACAACGGATGGACGGCTGAGCAGCGCCTCCAGAACCTGTACTTCTCGCTGGAGGGTACCTCGAGGCACTGGTTTGAAAACCACGAAGCCTCCTTCACTACATGGGAGTCCTGCGTCGCCGAACTGAAGCGGACGTTCGTTAACCACCACCGTCGCCAGCGAGCAGAGGACCTACTTCAAACAAGGGTGCAGGGCCCCAACGAAAGCGTGACCAGCTTTGTTGAGGACGTCCTGCGGCTAAGTGCCCGAGCCGATCCGGAGGCCGCCGAGGAAAAGAAACTTCGAGTCCTCATGCGTGGCGTCAAGGCAGAAATTTTCGGAGGCCTGGTCCGCAACCCCCGACGACCGTCGATGCTTTTGTGAGCGAAGCCACCAACATCGAGCGCGCACTGACGGCCCGAGCAAGCCACTACCACCGAATCGCCGGCGCGCCTGCTGCTCCAACTGTCGCTGCTTCCCTTCTGGACCTGAATACCAGCGGTGCCAGACAGCCTTCGGGAGATCGTCCGTGAAGTCGTCCGGGAAGAACTCCGCAAGGTACTTCCCGCTGCGGATCGCCCGTCCTCACTGTCGCTCGCCGAGGTTGTCCGGGAAGAAGTTCATCAGGCGCTGCAGCCAGAAGTTCTCGTCGGCGCCACTCCCGAACCACCCAAGCTGAGTTACGCCGCAGCTACCCGACGACCACCGCCCCCAGCTCACAAGTATACGGCGCCACCCCGACGTGAGCCTCCAGTACCGCAGTATTCCCGACGCCAAGAAGATCGGGCGCACGTCCGCCCAGAACAAGCTGCGCCGCGAAAGACCGACGTGTGGAGGACGGCCGATCGACGCCCGTTGTGCTATCACTGCGGGGAAGCCGACCACATCTACCGACGATGCCCCTACCGCCAGCTGGGCCTACGAGGGTTTGCGCCTAACGACCCTCGACCGCGTCTCGGAGAGCGGCCTCGGGACATCGAGGACTACCTCCGCCGCTCTTCATCTCCTGAGTCGTCTCCCCGCCGAGGATTCCGTTCACCGTCTCCCCGACGCTCGCCATCGCCCTTCCGCCGGTCTCGCCGGGACAGCCTGTCACCCATCGCTTCCCGTCGGGAAAACTAGGCGCGGCAATGCCGGGAGGTGGTGTTGCCGAAGACGAACGGTGCCAAGATCCTCCAAGATCGTCGGAGCACTCCCACTCTAACGCCGCAACGCCGCGAAACGACGTTTCTGCAACGGTGTCGAATAACCTCAACGTTATCATCGACGGCCACGACGCGACGGCACTCGTCGACACCGGAGCAGACTACTCCGTTTTGAGTGGGAGACTCTCTCGTCGCCTTCGGAAAGTTACGACGTCGTGGGACGGACCGCAGATACGAACCGCCGGCGGACACCTGATTACACCTGTCGGCAGGTGCACTGCTCGCGTTGAGATCCACGGTGAAACCTGCCCTGTGAAGTTCGTCGTTCTTCAAGACTGTTCGAGGGACGTCATTCTCGGAATGGACTTCTTGTGTGAATACGGCGCCATCATCGACCTTGCGGAGAACAAGCTGACGCTTCGGAAACCTGTCCCATCGGCAGAAGATCCCAAAGCGACGTTAGCTGCAGTGCGAGTCCTCACCAGCCACGTCAACCTGCCGCCGCTGTCAAGTGTCTTTGTGCCCGTCGGGACCGAAGAAGCCACCTGCGGTGTAGCCCTGCTGGAAGGAAGCCTCCAACTTCTCCTAGGACGAGGGATTGGCATTGCAAGAGGCGTAACCGAGCTCCAGGATGGGCGTACACTCGCTCTTGTCACCAACTTCCGGCAAGAGTCACAGCACCTTACAAAGGGTGCAGCTGTGGGCTACGTCGAGGAAATTCAGGACTCAGCCGCTATCGCCGTGATCTCAGAAGACGCCTCTCCGACGCAGCATAAGAGAACCACGCCGTCAGATATCGACATCGACCCAACCCTCCCCTCCCCCACCGACGACAGCTGACTGACCTCCTCGCCGAGTTCAATGAGTGCTTTGCCACGTCATCAAAGGTGCGCCAGACGACGGTCGCGAAGCATCGAATAGTTACTGATGACAACGCACTTCCTGTGCATCGGCCACCGTACCGAGTCTCTGTGAAAGAAAGGGAAGCCATCCAGAAGCAAGTTCAGGAAATGCTTGATGACGACATCGTCCAGCCCTCCAACAGTCCGTGGGCTTCCCCAGTAGTCTTGGTGAAGAAGAAAGACGGAACACTGAGGTTCTGCGTGGACTATCCGCCGGCTGAATGCAGTAACTAAAAAGGACGTCTATCCGCTGCCCCGCATCGACGACACCCTGGACCGGCTGCGCCACGCCCGATACTTTTCGTCGATGGACCTGAAGAGCGGGTACTGGCAGATTGAGGTCGACGAACGAGATCGTGAGAAGACGGCCTTCGTCACGCCGGACGGACTGTACGAATTTAAAGTAATGCCGTTCGGGCTGTGCACAGCGCCGGCCACCTTCCAGCGCGTTATGGACACCGTCCTTTCCGGCTTGAAATGGCAGAGCTGTCTCGTCTACCTTGACGACGTTGTGGTATTCGCGAGCGAATTCGACGAGCACCTGAGACGACTGCGAGCCGTGCTACGGGCCTTCAAGGCTGCTGGGTTGACCCTCAAGCCTTCCAAGTGTCGGTTCGCCTATGGTGAGCTGAAATTCTTGGGCCACGTCGTGAGTGCTCAGGGGGTAAGCCCTGATCCTGCAAAGACGTCCGCTGTCGCCGAATTCCCCAAACCATCAGACAAAAAGGCCGTCCGAAGATTCCTTGGGCTGTGCGCCTACTACAGACGTTTTGTTCGTGACTTTGCACGGATTTCTGCACCGCTGACGCATCTGACGAAGGACGACGTGCAGTTCCAGTGGGGAGAGGAGCAAGAACAAGCGTTCGACGAACTCAAGCGAAGGCTCCAGTCGCCCCCTATCCTCGGGCATTTCGATCAGTCGGCGGAGACAGAAATCCACACGGACGCCAGCAATACCGGTCTCGGTGCAGTACTCGTTCAGCGACAGGACGGGGCAGAGCGAGTAATCGCTTACGCAAGCCGGGCGCTGTCTAAGGCAGAACAAAATTATTCAACGACCGACAAAGAATGTCTTGCTGTCGTCTGGGCGATAACCAAGTTCCGCCCATACCTGTACGGGATCCCGTTCCGCGTTGTCACGGACCACCACGCTCTCTGTTGGCTCGCCAATCTCAAGGACCCGTCAGGACGCCTTGCTCGCTGGAGCCTTCGACTGCAAGAATTCGACGTGACAATTGTGCACAAGTCTGGCCGCAAGCATAATGACGCCGATTGTTTGTCAAGGGCCCCAGTCGAATATCCTGCCGACAGCACCGACGACGACGATGACGCCCGTTTTCTCGGAGCAATTACAGATACCGACATGGGAGCACTTCAACGAGACGACCCCGACCTTCGCGCCGTGATCGACCACCTCGAAGGTCAGGGAAGTTCCGTTCCGCGATTCTTGGCCCGAGACTTGTCAAGCTTCGTTCTGCGGCGAGGCGTGCTTTTCAAGAAGAACTTCGGAACCAGCAACCCTGCCTGGCTGTTGGTTGTTCCTGCCAGCTTGCGAGAAGATATTTTTCAAGCTTGCCACGACGACCCGACGGCTGGACACCTTGGCTACAGCAGGACACTCGCCCGGATTCGTGACAAGTACTACTGGCCGAGACTCCCGAAAACCGTCCATTTGTATACACGGTCGTGCCATGAGTGCCAACGACGTAAGAAGCCTCCGACGAAGCCAGCAGGACTCCTGCAGCCGATATCTGCCCCGACTACGCCTTTCCAGCAGGTCGGAATGGATTTACTTGGGCCATTCCCAACATCGACGCAAGGAAACCGCTGGATTATCGTCGCGACCGATTATCTTACGCGATACGCCGAGACGAAAGCCCTGCCGTCGGGAACAGCGGTGGAAGTCGCCAAGTTTTTCGTCGAATCTATTCTCCTTCGACATGGCGCCCCCGAAGTCTTGATAACCGACCGAGGGTCATCGTTCTTGGCTCAGCTCACGCAAGAGATCCTTCGGCTCAGCCACACCAGCCATCGTCGGACCACCGCGTACCATCCGCAGACCAACGGGCTAACGGAGCGGCTCAACAAGACGATCGCCGACATGATCTCCATGTACGTCGACGTAGAGCACAAGACGTGGGACGAGGTATTACCATACGTCACGTTCGCCTACAACACCGCAGCTCAAGAAACAACCGGGTTTACACCATTCGAGCTGGTGCATGGCAGGAAAGTGACAACCATGCTGGACGCGATGCTGCCCCATGAGCCAGTGGAGGACGGATGCGACGATGCCCACGCGGTCAGTCAGAGAGCAGAAGAGGCACGCCAACTAGCCCGCCTTCGAATCCACGATCAACAGCGTGTCGACGCTCGCCGGTACAATCTTCGGCGCCGCGCCGTCCACTTCCAGCCCGGAGACAGGGTGTGGGTGTGGACACCGATACGGCGCCGCGGTCTCAGCGAAAAGCTTCTGAAACGCTATTTTGGACCCTACAAGATCATCCGACGCCTCGGCGATCTGAACTACGAAGTCCTTCCCGACGGAACGCGCCCATCTGCAAGACGTCAGCCGCGACCCGAGGTGGTGCACGTCGTCCGGCTGAAGCCGTATTACGAACGATAGAACTTTCCACCCTCGTCGACGAGTGAACTGTGAACTGTGAACTGCGGCTCGCGATTATGCTGTCCTTTTGCTGTGGATTTCTTTTGTTTTGTTTTTACTTTGTGCTGCATCGGGACGATGCACTTTTTCAAAGGGGGAATAATGCCGCGGGCGCAGCTGACCAAGTAGGCAGCGCGCCCGTGGCCTAACGGTTATCGCGCTTGCCTTCTACGCAGAAGGCCAGGGTTCGATTCCTGGCCGCGTCTACACATTTTTGATAATGCTGTAATGTGATGTTCTGGTGAATTCGAGAACCGTCTTGCTGATTCGAGGTTAGAATGTTCCACACACCGAACCTTCTACGCCGCATGTTCCAGAAGCCCACGCGGGTACAAAAGGGGCTCCGCGTGGCAAGCCGGAGTCAGTTTCGCCCCAGCGTTCGATTCTGCTCTTTCGCCGATTTCGACGCCCGCGACGCTCTGCTGTTATCTTTTGTTTCCTTCTTATTTTTGGGCACAAGTTCGCCCCCATTAAACGTTTCAGTTTTCCAGTTATTCTTTTGTTTCCTCGCCTGTCCATTCGTGACAATATTCGTTTTTTATATATCTAATAATAATGATAATATTAATGTTTATTTTGCACCAAAAATACATGATGCAGGAGGCCTGCAGAAAAAGCTGTCAAACAGACAGCTTGACAAAGCCGAAGGCCCCCATATACTGGCAGCGTCGGGGCAAAGATAAGATAATAAACTGAGATTAAGCTCCGCATCCCATGCTCGAATGAAGAAATATTTACTATTTTATTTATTTGAGCATTTTCTACCCCACAAACGTTCTTCCCGAAAGCATATAAGTTGGAGATACTCTGCGCTCCCCCTTTGCTCCGTGTTCCGTGCAGGACGGACTGCGTGAGCAGGGTAAGCGAGCGGGCCCAATGGGCACCGGGGGAAGGGGGAAGCTCCGGCATTGGGGGGGGGGTGGCTCGACCCCCGAACCCCCCCCCCCCCTTCCCCTGCCTACGCCACTGATTTGTACGCTGGGAGTGATCCTCGGCTAGCTTGCGTAAGTTCACGCACCAGCGTCTGAGAACGTTTTATTGCACCACGTCGAGATACTATTACGAGTTACCGTATCCGTGCTTTCTATACCGCATGTCAAACTAATCATTGGACTGATTGCCGTGCCGTGCGCTTCGAGCTCAGCACGGATTAATTCCATGTACATATATCTGTATCGTCCGACTGCGTTCTGAGAACTTACCTTGAGTTACTACTACGAGGCACAGGGACGTCAGTGTTTTGTATGAAGTGTGGCAGCCTTGCACGCGACATACGAAAACGCGCCGCTACGGCAACTCGAGGTCGTAAATCGTCGTACCGTAGTCGAGAACAGCCGCGTTGAAAGGTATTTACTTGCGATCGTACTTCGACGTAAAACTCTAAAACTCTGCATAGCGTATCAAAACGCTACGCCGTTTCGGGCCAGGTCAATTACGAGTACCAACGCCGCACTTTATTAATATACTTGAAGTTGTTGGTCAAACTGGCCGATAAGCTTGGGAACTCTTAGACACGTCAAGTTTTGCCTGTAACGAACTAGATAATTCAAAGGCAAACTCAATAATACGTGCTCGTAACCGCGCGAGTCGCATTGGAAAACACGCACAAAACCCAACAACCAGAAATGGATATGACAACCGGAAGCCGGCATCTTGTTTTCATTGCTTACCTTGAAAATGGGCCTCATACATTTCTCGCCCCTGCTTCAGTGAGAACCATGATAAACGCGCCTCACTGGTCTGTAGCAATTACTTTAGGAACAGAAAAGACGTCGGATTCTAACAAACTATACAAGTATCTCGGCGATCGTTTCATCGGAACTCCCTACGACAAAGCAACTCTAGAAAAAAAAAGAAGACAATTAGAAGAGGAGACAGAACAGAGCTGACATCGATGACGCAGCCGCAAATTATCCAGTTTGTGGGACGCATATCGTTAGCGGCGAGTTAGAGCACTTATCTTGCATGTTTATATTTGGTCAAGCCTTTGCAGCAGTTTGTCTGTTCGTGATTTGGATACCCTGGTCCTTAGATGGGGGTCCGCGGACCCTCGCGCTTCGCGAAGGCATTCTAGAAGTCCGCGAAGCCCTGCCTCAATAATCAAGCCCGGCAATGGAAGTTTTTTTTTTCATATTGTTATTGGGTTTTACTTTTGGGGTGAGTTTTTTCGTGTGTATGCCAACAAAAGAAGTCTACGTCATGCAACGCTTAGCTATATCAATTTTTTAAAATCACATTCATAAATAACCGATACCTTTTTCTTCCACTCACCACGAAAGGGGTCCTCCATCATCCCCACCGATCCACAAGAGGTCCGCGAAAGATCAATGGTTGAGAAGCACTGCCCTAGGCCTTTCGCTTCATCACGCTGATAATTGAACCGTCCTACAACTTGCTCCGAACGCGACACGAAGACGCTTGCGTTCTTTACCACCGCTTCGCCAAATCGAAACAAGTTAGCAGCTTATAGGTCCTTTCAATGTCGGCTCCTAGAGCCTGTCGTCAAATAATTGTGAAATTCCAAATGTTTACACGCCTTGAACCGCGTAATCAAGCTTGTTTTGCCTACACGACGAGCCATCCCGTCAAAATCTCGAGTCGGCGGCATATTGATTAATTTTTGCTCGTAATCTGATAGCATTGACGGCGATAAATTTTGTTCATGCTGGTTGAACGTCGTGATAATAAGCTCAGTACGCTGTTTCAAGATCACATGTCGATAGCTAGGAGCTGTGTTAAAATGATGTACTGTGTGTGTGCGCATGTCCGGGCAGCTAGCCGCACCATTCGACTTGATAAGCCCATGCACGGGAAAGGGGGCGGGGGGAGGCCAGGCGTCCTTTCCTCGTGACGTTATGCGCAAACGCTGTGCAGTGCGCCCTTAAAAAAAGTTCGTACGAGCAAAAAAAAAAGAAATTAAATTCTTAGAGAGTTTACACCCGGTGCATCGTCCGTACGAATGAGCACACACTTAGAAAAATGCCTGCTTTATCATCGCACAAAATAAGCTTGCAAATCCTTGTAGTCCTGCAAGACTTGGGCTAGTTGATTTATGTTACTGAGTATACTTGTATGCGCAAACACAGAGGACGAACACGAACGAGTGGACAAGGAGAAGTGCAACTTTGAACTAGTTTTATTCGCGCCCAAGTGGCTGAGAAACCTTGATAGCGAGCATGCGAAGCATGCTGCAGAGGAAAAAAGTGATATAGGACATACGAAACAAGAGAGATCCCCGGCGTGCCAAATATCACGGTATCAACGCAAATTAAAATTGAAGGGGACTTTTCAAAAGTCGGCCGATTTGTCAGGCGATAATTTGATATCTTCACAGGATTTTTAACTCAAATCCACTTTTAGCTTTTTTAACAATGGGTTTTACATTAAACGCCTTAGTATTTGGTTATGGTTGTGTGTTGCGCCAGTGTTCTGCAATATATATATATATATATATATATATATATATATATATATATATATATATATATATATATATATATATATGTATATATACTTTATTGCGAACGCTGATTGAAATCTAGATAACCAGTTCGACGACAGCAGTGTCCTAAAGCCTTTTACGTACGTTGGCAAATTTTAAAATTATTCAAAAAAAGCGACTCGCTATACTTTTTGACGACTCTGTAGATACAATTTTATGCGCTTTTTGTAGTCATGGGTTGGGCTTGTCCTTTGCACATGAGCTTCCGTCTCACAACTCACTCGAGTTCTTACATATCAGACTAATTTTAAGAAATGATCATATCTGCTGGAGTTTCAAACCTCGCGTGCAGAAGGGTATGTTGCCGTTTGACTCGGCCCATTCAAGAACTGTAAAGCGAGCTATAGGCAAGCTCTGCTTAGGATCTGCAGTCAGGAAGTCATTGATCACACACAATTCAGAGTAACTTTGATAATCAGGGGGCCAGATTGACGTCGGCCACTTTCCGCTATTCGGTCATCACGGCTGTCGCCGAAGCGCTGCTCCAGAAAATCAAAGGGACTCGCAGAAAACGTGACTAGCCGTTACAAAGAGCGTGCAAGCCAGAAGTGGTGCCTTATATACATCAAGTCTCCCACAACCTGAAGAAGGTAGCGAGCACGTGAAATCTGCTTATCGTGTTTCCCGCGCCACGCAAGCTTGCGGGCGTGGAAAACGCGATAAGCACAATGGGCTTGAGGATTTCTTTCTGAAAAATAAAAAGAGAAGACAAGTGAATGTAACAAAAGGCATGCCAGACCGTGTGGGAATGCTCTACCGCAGTGCTGTGTTTCGCTCACGTGTGGGAAAGCCTACATTGACCAAACGGGACGTTTCGTCATTGACCGGGTACAAAAGCTTGAGTTATCGATAAAGGATATAGGAAATGCACACTTGCCCGTGCATCGTGGGACATGTATGCGTACGCCACGACTTGACGAGACTGGGATCCTCAGCAGGAGTAAGGATTTTACCGCAAGAGAGCTGGTGGAAGCGTTTTATATAAAGAAGAAGGGAAATGCTTGTGTTAGCGACATTTCGGTTTCCTTGTTTAATACAGAATTTCAATTATTATGAGGGTTGATACAGTGATTTTGGCACACCGGGGATCTCTCTACGTTTTGTATGTTTTCTTACATTTTTTCTTCCTATGTAGCATGCTAGCTATGAAACTTTCGCAGTCGCTTGGCCGCTAATAAAACCAGTTGAAAGTTGCGCTTGTCCTTGTCCCCCTCATTCGTGTCTGTCCTTCGTGTTTGCACACGTCTATCCAGTACCTTGTACAGTCCGCACATGGAAATAGTCCGGAAAGTATGATAGCTAAGTTTGGGATGCCCTTGTGGAATCCCATCCTGGCCTCTGCTCGCGTCCTGAACAGACTTACGAATATGACATCGAAGGGAGCGGTGCCTAAATGACGTCACCTTCTCGTTCAAAATTAGACCGCACTTCATGCAGCCCAAATTTAACATTGCAGGCTTTTATTTCGTTTTTATTGATTACCAGTAGTATTGTTTAGAGATGGAGATACTCCGGTTCAAAATATATCGTCGACTAGATAGTTCAGATATGTTACACTCCGTGCATGTGTACAATCTACAATTTGCATGGGTTGTTTTCGGTGGAAACAGCTGCCGGCACATAGGTTTGGCACATGATCGTACGTAGCTCATACATGAGAGCATACATGATACCATTTTAGTATACCTCCGGCGTTTTATCGAACATTAAGCTTTTGCAGACGCACCGCACAACCTTGTCTGGCTCGTGAGGCCTGCGCAACTTGTCTCGGTGGTTACCTCGGAGAGCCGTCAACCTCGGAGTGCCGACCCTCGGAGAGCTAAGCTGGTTTGAAAACGTTTCCGTCGTACTGTTCGTTACTGGTTTAGAATCACCTTAGCCATAAACTGCTTATCTTCCTAATTCACCTAAACCACTCTCCTGTCGGAAACTGGGTTCCAGGATTCCTTCGTATGAAACTTGTACAAAGGACGCCATTAGGAAGGAGAGGGGAAAGTAATAACGGTTACAAGTCATATTGGTACTTCCATATGTAACCTGATTACATTGGGATTACTTTTTAATTAATGAATTCAAATGATAACAAAATTACTCTAAAAGTAATCGATCACAAGTAATTTGATTACTTGAATCGAGTAGTGCCTTTGGGCCTTATCCGTCTGGATGAGGGCCCAAAGAGATAGCAACGGCAGCTGTAACATCGCCAATGTTGAAAGTGTCGGTAGTTTTCATTGAGCCCTAAGTCCCATGCGCGGGGTGTTAAAATACCAAAATGATTAACAACATTTACTATGTTACATTGCTTGTTGCATAAAAGTGCGACGTCCAAACTATGCAATGTGATCAGTATGCATGACACTCAGAACCGTTGTCTAGGCCACGAGCTCAGGCTTCCTTGCACTCTACAAAAGTCTGCGCGCCTATTTTCTGCACAACACTCGATTAGCCAATCGCAACGGCTTACAGAGGCAGTTCAGCGAATTCCAGTGTCGAAACATATGATTAGACAAAGAAACGCGATCTCAGTTGTGACATGAAGCAATTCAAGCGTGACGTTTTGCATTGCTTAATGTCAGACCTCAAACTGCGTTTTTTGGTCTAATCATATGCTTCAACATCGAAATTCGCAGAGCTGCCTCTTAAAGTTGCGGTGATTGGCTATCCGACTGTTGTGCAGGAAAGTAGACGCAAATACTTTTTTAGAGTGTGCATCACTTGTCTAGTATTTCAATAGACCAAATCGAAAATTCACCTTCTAGTAAAAACGTGAGATCCAGTACAAAGGCGGCTACATCAACGCACACGAAATCTCTATAAATGTGATGAATCTAAAAATGCAACAAAGCAACCCATAATTTGATTATTGCTGCGTTCACAAAGACTGTGAGATGCTGTCCTGACTGATAGGACAGAGAATTATTGACGTCTTTTATGGCCCGCCAAGTGGGAACATCTCTTCCCTTTGGTTTACTTAGAGTTTTTCCTCGATATCGCGAACGAAAATAAATACAACGTAACCATGGGAGGCGATTTTAATCTTAACATGCTAATTGAAACGACATGTAAATTACAATATAACTTCATGCGCTCATTAAAGCGAACGGATGTGAGACTATAATAAATACTGCAACAAGATCTACTGCTGAATCATCGAAATAATTGGATTTATTTATTACAAGCTACGATATATCATATATCAAATCTGGCGTGGTGACAGCTGATATAAGCGATCGCTTTGGTATATTATTGTGTATAAAGAAAAAGCAAATTGTAAACATAAAACATAATAATCAGTTCATCATACAGTTTCAGATTATAACGCCTATAAATATTTACAACTTCAGACAGAAACTATCCTGTTTGGATTGGGATGATGTCCTTCATGAAACGAACGCAGATGAATCATGGGATTTGTTCTTGAACAAAAAAGAAAAGAAGTATATAAAAGCTGCTTTCCGTAAAACAAATTAGGCACTAATAGAAAGGGTCGGAAACCATGGATTACACAAGATTTACTCACAAATCTTTGTACGAAAAATGCGGGATACAAAAAATTTGTGAAAACAAAATCAATCGAACCACTAACAGTTTTCAGACGTTATCGAAACCAATTAAAAAAAGAACTCTGAAATGCCAAGGAAATCTATTTTTGTGACTTTTTCCTTTCGTGTCATAACAATGTCAACGTTGTTTATGAAAAAACAACTAAATACTGTTTTGGGTCGTTCATGTTCCACGAAACAAGTAGAAAAGATCAACCACATTGGTTAAGAGCATTTCGATAAACATTGTCAAAATGCGTTGAATGAGTATTTTGTAAGTCTAATTAAAAACGTGCCGTGTAAGATGTTTGCCAATATATCAATGCTTGAAATAATCAATTCATGTTACTTATGCCTGTTAATTGTATAATTTATTTTGGTACCTGCATCACGACTGCTAGCTTAGATGGTTTGGGGCTCGTCAAATTGTTTTCGACATATTTTTTTATCTTGTCACTTTTTCAAGATTGGTTTTTTTAAACCAAAGATACTATTATTACAATTATTATTTTAGTAAGTGTTTGAATATGTCGGCGTGCCAGCACCGAGACCTTGTGGTTGTTTCTGGGCACCAAATAAATTACTACTACTACCAATTATTATTATTATTGACTATGTTACCGATTGTACCTAAAATGGTTCTAGTCACACAAGCCCTTGTCGGCTTCGACGAACCAGACTGCTTCGTCATGAGTATAGTCGTCGAAAATAAATGTTGTATTGTATTGTATTATTATTATTATTACTATTATGTCGCAGCAAGAGTTGTGATTCCGATAACGGAAACGCAGATGATTATTTTATATGCTTGGAAGTTTAGAGATGATCAGATTAGTGCCCATGTTTTGCTTGGTACATCAAATTGAGAGATGGCATCGAGTAGTCAATGTTTATATCGGTTCTAAAGTACCTTATATTCTGGACTATAGTCCAGGGACTATAGTCCCTGGACTATAGTTTGAAAGTTGGAAGTTTGAAAGGTTGTTTGTTGAAAGTCATGTTTGAAAGTTGAAAGTCTAAGTGGTGTGGACTACAGTGAAGTGTGTAATTCAATCCCACCGGAGGGTGGATTGGGAATCTTATGCGGAGTGTGTCTGGGTTGAGATTCCAGCGAGTGATGGTTACAACTATTTAGTTGGCAATTACTATTTCCCTCCTTTGTATGATGACGCAGCGTTCATTGAACACTTCGAGTCACTTCAGAAAACGGTAGATTTTACTAAGTATCGCGTCCAGATATATGGCGACTTTAATTTGCCAGGGATTGACTGGGCAGCGGGTACCGTTTCTTTTACGGCAAGCGTGACTTCTAAAAAGGCTTACTGGTTGCTTTCATTTTTAAGCTTTCTAGATTTTTGTCAGTATAACACACTTTTGAATTCTTGCGGAAATCTACTTGACATGTGTTTATCGAACGCCCCGCTTGAGATTGCGACTCCCGCTTTGAACCCTTTAGTGCCTGTTGATACTTATCACCCTCCTTTTACTACGAAATTCTGCATATCGTGCAGGCAAAGAGTAAACAATAATTCGGTTGAATACTCGTATTCCCGTGGCAATTATCTTGAGACTGTACCAATATCTGGAGCAATATGACTGGTCGGATGTCTTTAAAGATAGTGAAGTTGACTCGGCTACTATTAAAATGACCTCAGTTGTCAAAGGCGCACTCGAGGCATTTATTCCGAAACAACTGGCGCGCTCCTCTCATTATCCGAGTTGGTTTTCAAAAGATTTAAAAATTGCATCCCGAAAGAAACTACACTATCATCGCATGTTTAAGAAATCAGGATTGCAGATATGGTATCAAAAGTTCAGTATATATCGTAGTCTGGTCAAAACACTTTACGAACAAGATAACCGGTTGTACTTAAATGGCATTGAACATAGTCTGACTAAAAATCCTAAGGAGTTCTGGCGCTTCACTAGACAACACTTGCGGGAAAATCGACCAAATATCTGTCTTCGTGATGATGCTGGTTATCACTGTGTGCCAGGAGAAATTGCGAATCGTTTTGCTGATTTTTTTAGTTCTTGTTATTCGCCGGCACAACAAGGTGGCGCTTTTAGTGACGTTGGTATCCAGTGTGGGGACCTTCTGCCTACTTTTAAGGTTGACGATGACGACATTTTAGAAGCCATAAGTAAACTTAAACCTAAATTATCCACCGGTATTGATGGCATACCTAGTTTTATTATTAAAGGTTGCTCCTCTCTTTTTGTACCTGTGTTGAAGCATATTTTTAACTTGTCCCTAACTCAGGCTAAGTTTCCTGAGCTCTGGAAATACTCGGTAGTTGTTCCTGTTTTTAAAGCCGGTGATTCTACTTTAGTTAATAATTACCGTCCTGTTTCGTTGTTATGCGGCTTCGCGAAGGTTTTCGAAAAAGTAGTGCATAAGCGGATTTACTTTTACTTGAACAGAAAAATATCTGAATTCCAGCACGGTTTTTTTGAAGGGCAGGTCCGTAGAATCAAATTTATGCTCATTTTTGAATTACTGCGCTCCAGTGGTTTCCGGAAGAGGTCAGGTTGACGCGATTTTCTTTGACATGTCGAAAGCCTTCGACCGGGTTAATCACACATTATTGTTACACAAGCTTGCCCTGCATGGCTTCAGCCCGCACCTCTGCGCCTGGTTTTCAAACTATCTCGGTCATCGCCGCAATTCGGTTCGTGTTTCCGGTAGCTACTCCGATGAGTTTATTTCGAGTTCCGGTGTGCCACAGGGCTCAATTCTAGGACCCATGTTATTTCTTTTGTTTATAAATGACATTGTTTCTTGCGTTAAGGATGCCAAAATTCTTCTTTTCGCTGATGACGTTAAGCTTTTCATAAATGTCGAGTCAGTATCTGATTGTTCCA
This sequence comes from Ixodes ricinus, assembly GCA_037355805.1. Lineage (NCBI taxonomy): Eukaryota > Metazoa > Arthropoda > Arachnida > Ixodida > Ixodidae > Ixodes > Ixodes ricinus. Next base: position 30,500 of record JAZHYW010054881.1, read on the forward strand.
GTCTTCAAGATGATGTAGATTCTGTTTTTACATGGTGTACCGAAAACTGTTTGTCACTGAACCCACAAAAAACTAGATCTATTGTGCTATCTAGAAAGCGCGAGAGAATTTCCTTTGCGTACACTGTTGGTGGCGTCCCGATTCCCCCCGTATCGTTTATCAGAGATCTTGGCGTCTGTCTTGACAGCGCACTTTCTTTTAATAATCATGTTGTTACAACCGTAAATGCAGCGCTAAGAGTATTAGGTATGATTTCACGTTTATGTCGCCAATTTTCTGCCCCTTCATGTTTATTGCATTTGTATAAGTCTTTGGTTAGATCACGGTTAGAATTTTGCTCTGTGGTTTGGAATTCACTGACTATTTCGCAAGCTATCGCGATTGAAAATGTACAGAAGCGAATGATTAGAATTGTCTATGATAGGTATATTGGAAGGGGGTGTTTCTACCACTACGAATCATTGCTTTACAGGTTTCTATTGCATAAACTGACTGTGAGAAGACAGTACCGAGATTTTATGTTTTTATACAAAGTTGTACATGGTGAGGTAAACTCGACGGACTTATTGCAGTCTATTGACTTCCATGTTCCACCCCGAATCATTAGGAACAAATCAACTTTTTACCCCTCCTGTACATCACCTGTGTCACCTCTTTTGAGGGTTCAAATTGATTTTAATAATGCACATCAGAATAACTTTGATATTTTTAGTGCACATCAGGATTTTATGCAACAATTACGCGAATGGATGCAATTGCCTTAAGCAGGCCAAATCAAGCCTAGCCCTAGTTTTTGTTTTTTTTTGCTTGTGTTTGTTGTTAGTTCTTTTTGATAATTTGTATTTTGTCTTATATGTATAATACTTCACCCATGTTTGTGCACCACACAGTAGACCGCTAGGTTGTTTGTGGGCACTAGAAAATAAACCATTATTATTATTACTATTATTATTATTAATATAGAGGATCTGTTTTTCAATGTTGTTCAGTATGACGAGATATTACAGATTTTGCACAAGTCAGGTTATGTTAAGTTCTGTATCATACAAGTTATTTTTTCTGTGTAGCTAATAAAACTTGCACTTTTCAGGATGCGTTGCTAATGAGAATTTTACGTGCGAACTCTGCGGACTATAGTTAAAAAAAATAACGACAGATAGCAAAACAAATATTGAACAATATAAAAAAAGCGTTTGAAACAAAATGAGTTGCGTAATTCTGTTGAGAAAAGACCGGCCTGCAAAGTAACAATTAGGCAAATTGATGCACCACGCGCTTTCTTAGATTTTTTTCCACATACTTAAAGTTTTTATATCTACAGCATCAGTGCGCATGAGCGCCATGAAAGATCCAGGGTTTGAATCGTGGAATTTTATTGAATTCGATTTTTATATTGAATGGTTGCCTGCGTTTTGTTACCACATTGTGCACTTCTTTGTAATGTTCATAGTCGAGTTAGGACTGCAGAAGAACACACGTAAGAAATCTGGAGAATTTCCCATTGGAAGGTTCACCCTGCGGGGAAAAAAGGCAATGAAATCTGTAACTCTTTTGTAATGTCTGGATGGCTAATTTATTAGAATTGTGCTCTAGAGAAATGTATGAAAATATACTCACTAAAAACTAAGGCAGTAATTTTTGATCACAGGAAATATGCCAAAACAGAAAGCCGAAGTAACTAACTTATCTCAATGTAACAAGACAAATAAAAATTCATTTGAAAATGTCATTATTTAAAGCAACAGCGGGTTTTCCTTTGACTGAATACGAAGTACACGTAAAAGAGTTTTCTTCGTGTCGCTTACGCTCAAATTTAAACCAGAACTCCGCCATGAAAGTTTTACTTCTATATATTCATTTCGTAGGAATTTCCTCAGATTCACTTGTCAATGATTGTGTTAAAATGCTTTGACCGTTTTCATTTATCGATATACGATAAGGCACCCTTGCAGTCACGTAGTTTTAACACCAGTGCCACTGAGGTTGCGGACCTCCATAATATAGGTAACTAAAACTTTTATGAGAGTTCATATACAAAATAATTAATCAGGCAAGATTATTGGACATACGAGAATTAAGACGACTTCGTTGTGCACATTTTTATGCTCTATTATCCCGGAGAGAATATTTTCGTTGCGTCTAGATTTTGCATTTCAAACGCTTTAACGTTTCTTGGTAATGAAAACTTAGCGTTGTACACCGTGTTTGGCCAACGCCACCGAAACTGTATGTTATTGTTTAGCTAAGCTGACAGGGTGTCTGAAGCCACGTGCTCAGGGCATATTTTTTCTATCAGTGGCATGTTTTTGTTATCGCTCTCTGCACACAATCGCTGTCCGTGAATATCCTCGGAGACTGTGATCACGGGGTGCTAGACGGACAGTCGATTGGTCTAACAAGTACGTCGATTCCTACGTCATTCCAGGCTGAGGTATAAGGGTGGACGGTTAGGCCAGTTGCTCAAATTTAGAGGCCGTAACGACAAGGATTCAGCACTGACACAGAGTGGATACAAGTGCTGCGTCGGCGCTCGGCCGTAGCTCGCGGTATAATCAGTGCTTCGGTTGACGCACGGGGCCAAATGGATGAGTTGGTGCCGTCATTTGTGATTATGATTTTTAATGAGGAGGTAGTGAACAGGAATTCAATATAGTCAGGGAGAATTTTCGGCGGTGATTAGGAATACATGAAGGGGGAGTGTTTGAAGTGACAGAAACGCACAACATTTTAGATATATACTGTCAAAATCGATGCGATTTACAATCTCGCCCGCGCACCTTCACTTCCTTTCATGAAAATATTTACATTCAATATTGTAATTATTTAATGCGCATAGTTATTTAAACTTAAAAAAAACCAAACACATAGTGTTCGCACAAATTCATGTGATTGCCTTTGTAGAGTTGAGAATCAATTTGTGCCACCACCGCGCTACTAACGGGGTCAGATCCTGCGTGCATGGCGGCTTACTCTATGAATGATTTGCGAAATTATAGTGTTCTATGAGCTTCAACATATTTTAGCTATCAAGAAACTGCCTACATCTGCTAGTGACGGTGTGTGTTTAGTGTATATCTCAAGGATAGTCAAAGCAAACCTCGAAATGCTGATTTATTGTGGCTAATCAATGAGGATTTATTGAGGTACTCGTTAAGCTGTCGCAGTCCCCCTTCTAAAGTAAGCAATAAATCGATATAAGCATACCCATTTTAACTTTCGTGGGAGGTCTGCAAGCAAGAACTGAAGAAGGCGTTTGCCAGCAAACAGCGATGCGAGAGGAGCCGAATAGGCACGTATCCAGGGGGGGGGGGGGGAGGGGGCCCGCCCCCCCCCCCCGATTATTTTTCATTTTGCTGGGACCTCCTCTCCCCCCTCCCCCTCATACAGAATTTTGTCATGCTCTGCCCGACTCGGGATTTAAGACCACCAACGTGTCGACATTGGCCGCTACAATTTTCGTCGTCGCGAAGTCCACTTTCAGTCCGGAGACAAGGTGTGGCTGTGGACAACTATTCGCCGCCGCGGTCTCAGCAAGAAGCTGTTAAAACGCTACATCGTACCCGCCAAAGTGCTTCGCCAATTTGGTAATCTGAACTACGAGGTGATGCCCGACGGAACATTGACTACATCAGACCGCCCTCCAGGACCGAAAGTCGTCCACGTTCGGCGTCTCAAACCGTGCTACGATCGATAGGACTATGAACGGCATTCTTGTAGTACGCTCGATAGGACCAGTAGTGCTACAAAACTTCCGTGGAGAGCGCCATTATTTTTGTTTGTTTTGCTGTTTTGTTTTTTGGCACGTCGCATCGAGACGATGCGCTTTTAATAGAGGGAGTAATGCCACGCTTTTCGCTGAACGAGCGTGTGCGTGGCCGAATGGTTACGGCGCTTGGCTATCGCTCGGAGGCTGCAGATTCGATTCCAGGGAGCATACTCCTTTTTTTTATTCTTTCAACTTGACATACTCGTAAGTTCAAGAACCTTGTCATCTGATCGAGTTACGATTGTTCGACGCGCCTAGCGTTCTGCGCCGAATGTTCCAGAAACTCCCGCTGGTACAAAAGATGCTCCCGCGTGGCGGTCCGTAGTCAATGTCACTATCGCGATCGATCGTGCGACTCCGCCGACCTTCGACGTCTGCGAAGCTACTTCTTTGTATATTTGTTTTCGTCACAAGTTCGCCAAATTAAGCGTTCAGTTTCTGTACATTCGTCCCCTCATCATCTGTCATTCGTGACAATATGAGCCGTACACAAGGCTAGTAAAAGCAAGCCTTGAGATACGGATTTTATTGTGGCTAAGCAATGAGGATTTATTGAGCTCTTTGTTAAGCTGTCGCAGTCACCCCTTATAAATTAAGATATACAAAGATAAAACCAAACACCATTTAACTTAAAAAAGCGATTTGTTTGAGTACGTTCTGCAGATTACGCGTTCAAAGCACAGATGTTTTAAAACTCGAAAAAACCTGACTACATAAATACCGCTTGGGAAGCGGCTGAAATGTGAAAATGTCCCAAAAGACTAAGCTATGCTATTTTGTGAACGTCGGCTGTACTATACCAAGGAGTTTCTTTTGTATTAACGTATATAAGAATAAGTGTACACTACGAAATACAAAATTTACGGCTGTCTCTCTAATATGTTTGAAGCATAAAGCTTCTGCAATGACGTTCAGGCAAAACTGACTTCAAACATTCAGAGATAAGAATGATTGAGCAGTGGAGCTCGTGAGCGAACATACTGGAAAACCACGGAGACGAGGAGACGCCAAGAAAAGGACAACAATCAAGAGATGGTCTGGTGCTTGTCAAACTTTTTTGCGTCCCCTCGTCGCCGGGGTTTTTTCAGTTTGTTCCAACTTCCAATATGCCTAGTTTTACATCTCCCGTTCATGAAAAACTTCAATCGTACGATAAAGAAAATTGAATAAACTTTCAAAAATGCAACGGAGAATGTCGTGTCATTACAGTGCTCGTTATAGTGACATAGAATTATCTTTGAGGATCTCGTTTCACTCAAAAAACATTCACTCACCGATACTTGGCAGGGCTGTGGGGGTCATATTGTACATCATTTCGCAGCCTTTCTACCCTAATGTTTTCGCACCAGACCTAAAAAAGGCAAAAAAATATAGACGTTTTCATATCTTTGTAACGCCGAATTAGAGCTCAGCTCTTGAGGAAAAGGAGGGGAAGGGTACGGAGGGAGTGTATGACCTCCTCCTCCCCCTCCGTGCCTCCCTCCTCCTGGCCTTCTGCCCTCCCATTTAGCGAGAAATTCTTTGCTAAAATTTTCGCTAAATTTAGCAGGAAAATTTAGGAAAAATATTTTCCACTATATTTAGCGGGGAAATTGAATTGATGTTGAGGTCGCGAGACGTAAATTTCCGCGCTATATTTATCGGGAAAATTTGGCGAAAAAATATCCCTGGTAAATTTAGCGGGAAATTTTCCCACAATGCTACGCGCCATTCCGCCGACGCCGATGCCGACGCTGACGCCGCTGAAACCGGAAACGGGCGCCAAGAGCTGTGCTCTGAAACGTAGCAAAAACAGACTGCTAATTGAAGGGTACCTTGTTCAGTATATTGCGAATGTTTACAGTTTTGGGGCCTGGGAAATTTACTTTTCACTCTCGTGTTCTAATAAGTGAGAATGTTTGTACTGCATCTCGTATAATTTTGTTCTAGAAGGTATACTAGACAATTCACATGAAGAGATGAGCTGAATGTTTACTACATCACATCTTCTCTGTCATCTGTAGATGTGTTTAATGTTTTTTTATAGATCAGCAAAAAACTGTACACTAAAAACAAAACTAATTTTGCACTTGCATTAAAAAGGTAGTAATAAAAAGTACATACTTGGTTTATATGTCGGGTTAACTAATACTATATTGAAATAGACTTTGTAACGCTGATAGTGGCCAGCTACGTAAAGGACCGCGGCAGTGTTCAACGGACTATTACACGAAAAGTACACTTAATATGGGCTAAACGTGTTCTTAAGGTGTTGGGAGTATTGCGCAATCTACTTGTTATACACTTGAAGTTTCGTTGGGTGTGTTAAGCTTTTTGCCAAGAAACAAACAAGAGAAAATCAGATCGAATCCGTTTCTTATTTGCTGTCGCGTGGCCGAAAGGCGCATGACAAAAGGGAACTGGGCAAATAGCTGTTCAGGAGCAGCCTGGCGGAGGACCCAGATCCCTAGGCAGTTTGTAAAGACATTCGTAAGTGAAGTGAAAACTTCTACACACACCTCCGGAATTATGAAAGGAAACAGAGCGTGTAAAAATCTCTGGCCTTTATATGAAAGTATAAAATGGTTTCTCTTGCGTTAGAATATGTGTATTGTTTTGTTTTTCGGCTTAAATGGGATGCCATGGAGTCGCGCTTCAGAAGTCCGCGTTCTTCCAAGAGCGAGGTTACAGTTTTTGAATTGTACAGCTGGATCTGGCATCAAATTCTGCCGCCGAGATTAATATTATCGATATTTGTTAAATATTATTTACTAAACATATGAAGAATATCAAAATAAAACTTACCATGGCATTTGAAAGGAAAAACAGCTGGTCTCCTGTTAAGTTTAACCCAGGAGGACACCTCGTCAGTGTCATTAAACTTTCTGAAGGCCTTAAAGTGCAAATGGAGAGCAAAGATCGATATATTACTCTTAAGCTAGATATATTGACTGCACGACAATGCTTTATTTAACTCCTCTAACTTTCTTACCAGATACGCTGCTCTTAGGCCAGAATTGTCGGCAATATTTTCACCCTGAGTATTTCTTCCGTTCAGCTGGAAAAAAAGGAAATATGCGTTACATTGATGGAAGGATCGTAGAATACCATAAATAATCGCTCGTACCTACACAGAAACAGAATGCACATATCCCCATAACTTCTATCTAATCGCTGTAACTCCCAAGTGCGAGTACTGAACAATTATGGCTAGGATGCGCATAAGATCGAGCAACGCACGGTTTGCCCGAAACTTTACTGACTTACTTTGTCACACTTTTATTAAATGGTATGCAAATTGTAGGATTTGGGCTTGAGCGACAGAGGGAGTCAATAAGGCGGTGGTACATAGACTCAGTATTTTATTCTTCTACAGCTTTTTTATTATGCCTAGGGTTCGGAGGTTTCGGTTTATACCGATAAAAACCGATAAAAGTAAGCCGTATCCATTTTTGGAAATTCGGTTTTAACCGAAAACGGTCCGGTGGTAGGTTCGGCGTTTTCGGTTTGAACCGATAAAAGTACACGTCTAATTCGTTTTCTAAAAATTTCGGTTTTAACCGAAAAAGGTTAGTTTTTTAGGGCCGGGTCAAGGTGGGTGGGGGAGGGGCTGGAGGGGAGAGAGGGTCTTTGCAAAGGCTCGACATTGTGTGACGTTCTTCGTGCTTTGCCACTCTTCCAAGGTTTAACATGCAACCAAAGAGGTGTTCGATTGTCCTTCGCGGGACATCTGTGTCCTTTCTGCGATAGGACCCAGCTTGTGAAGTTCCTGGTCCTAAAAAAAAGTTCGGGTGTCATGCACTTCAGAGGACATCGAGGAAAGCACATTAATACCTTTCTTAACACCCTATCTCAAACTTGTGCTTGAAGAAAACATAAATACAATGAATTGTTTTTTGTTATCTCCGCTGGTTTCTTTTGTACTGTCTTCACCTGAGATCGGTCACGTTCATCAGAATGGGGAAGAGAAAGAAGCGCGCTGAAGATTACGCCCGCGAATTCCGCGATTTTGGCGGTGTGTCCCGACGGAAGCTGTGCGCAGACCACGTTTGGGTATCCACGCATGTATATATGCCGCTATTCTTTTAGCGATCACAAACATCAGCAGCTGCACGGACGATCTGATCCGGTGTCCTGATGGTGTCTCTCCTCGTCTTCACCGAAAAAACCGGTAAAACTTTTTGAGAGTAAATATACACCGAAAAAAAACCGAAAACTGAATTTTAAAATAAACACCGAAAAAAGTACGCCGAATTTTGAAAAAATAAAAACCGGAAAACGTGGAACCCTAACTATATCATAAAACGTTCCAGGTATCTTCTATTTATAACAACGTCACCTCTCTTTCTCTCTATATATATATCTTGGAAGACTCAAGCATGTGCTTGGCGAGATTGGGGAGTTGCGGCTAAGTGGTGGAAACACCATAACGTTGTGAAAATTTAACCACGTTTTACGAGACAATTAATTTGGCACGCAAACCTTCTAAAAACGTGGCAAGCATTTTTTCAGAACGTTTATTCCGAGAACGTTGACTATGCAGTTACTTTCAGGTAAATGGGCATATTTTTTAACGTGTTTAGCCAGTTGAAGATTTGTGCATTGAAACGGATTATCTCGAGCGGCAGATGTAACCAGTGCGCGTTGGAATGCAATCTCAAGAGATCAGAGAGAAAGAGAGAGAGAGAGGGAAAGATAAAAATTCGGGCCTCCCCATAGTTTACGTACCACTAAACATAGGGCTTTTCGGAACATTTGGCCTTGAGGCACCAACACGTTTCCTGTGCTTGAAACTTCTGTGCGGGTATTATAAAATAATAATACCCCATGTGCCTCTCTCTCTGGATCGGTTTGTTTGGCGGTCTTTTCTTCATATAAGCTCTTTAAATTAATGGCCACGCATCTACTCTGAATCAACTCAGGCGCTCCCGCCACAGTAACAATGGGTTTGCGGCGGCACAGGTAAGGTTTTGTGATCCTCTCTGGAGTAAGAAGGCGATTGACCTCGGGGCTCTCCAGATTTTTGTTCTGCTGTTGCAGTCTACCGTCCTAAGACACCAATTGTCCAAGAATTTCATTTTTTGTGGTAAACCAAGTACAGAATCTACCATTTGGCAAACACTTTTGCTCCACGAACTTTCGAAGCCATTTTGTTTGTCCTTTCCTTTCTTTTTAAACGGAATATAATTTAATGATGCGAATGCTTTGATATCAGGTGTGAGCACGAGATCTGCCAGTCCATGCAGACCACTCATTGTGTGCCTCTTGTTAGTTCAGATTATTGTTTCACCTTAGGATCCGGCTCCCATCTTTTTGCCCGGTCTTTGCTAGTGCAATCCTTGGATAACTTGACTCACTTTAATCTTCACGATGAGGCGTATCGATGCTGAGGTGACACGACTTACGTGCCGAGTAACCTACTATTGAAACATTATCCCCTTCAAACAACTGACGCGCCGTTCATGGCTTCGACGGCAAACCGTCCAAGCACTGTCATCGCTGTCCAGCCTTGAGTGAGCACGGGATCGTGCCAGGCAACATGCAGACCACTCATTGCGCCTTCCTTGTTCGTTCAGGTTGGTTCAAATCCCTTGTTAAACGCGTTCAAAAGAGAACTAGCGATTTGTAGCTTACTGCTGTTTCCAGTGCGCACAAGCGGTTTTTTGTAAAAACTATATGTGACTGTGCTATATGGTGGGCCTCCAATTTCTTTCATGGGTTTCAGATAGACGTTGAGTCGAATCCTAATCCAATGATTAAAGCCGATCCAAAAAAAAACGAAATGCACGACATGCTTGCAGCAGTTCGTGAACGCTCTCTTGTAAAACGCTGGAACCCAGCGAGGAAGAGTGACGTCACTTAACGAAGTCAAACAAAGCCAAGAGACAATAAAACCGCCATAACTGATATTAAAGAGAGACTACTGAGGTCCAAAAGAAAACTTCTCCGTGACGCTGCTTAACGAAGAGGTTTGCGTGACACGAAGTTTGATTGAAGTTATTCAAAACGTTAACTGGGACTATGGACACGTCCCGGAAAATAAAATCGTTCTCCTCGTGATAATTTAGTTTTCTTGCACGATTGCTGATACATTATCTGAAAACCGGCACAAACAGACATGAAACGGTATTAAACTTATTTAGGTGAAATCACTAAAGCTCCAGGTAGCGGATGTAGGATTATAAGTGTCATACAGAATCGGTACTTACCGTCAGAGTAAGTGTTTACTCGTTATGATAAAGTTTGCATCATACTAACTAAACTAAAAGACAAAACGTTGCCTTCAGGTCATCGCTAAAATCTAGTCGTTGGCACGAGTGAAGATTTTTCGCTTAGTATGCGTCACGCACGTAAGGATGTTAATATAATTGGCGAAAGTAAGAAATGCCGTTTTCAAGCTTTGATACCATAAAATGTACATTAACACTAAATGCTTCATTTACGACCCGGTGATCGATACGACTTTTGAAGATGGTCCCACTGCAGCAACAGTGGTTGCACACGCACAGATTTCCGCTCCTTTTAGTAACCCAGTATCAGGCGTCGGGATCAAAATAAGATGACCGCGAGGTGTAGTGCTGGTGTTTTACCTCATCTCAAGATGTATTCAGTCCTTTTCACTAATATTAGAAGCTTTGTTAAAAGACGAGGTGAATTGTGTTCAGTTGTTGATTTTATTCAAGGTGACGTTATTGTTTTGACCAAAACTTGACTTGTGCAAAGGTGTGTGATTGTGAACTATTTGATGGACTCAGAAAGTATAATATCTACAGAAACGACAAATGGGATAGGAGTGGTGGTGGTGTATTTATTGCAGTAGCAAATCATGCAAACCATTTTCTGGTAACTCATGATTAATGGTTTAGAGAGTACTTTGGTATGTGTTGGTCCTTACCGCAACAAATGGAGTTTAGGGACAATTTAAGACAAACCCCTGAGAGTGGGGAAAGACTGGAGGACAACAGAACAGACGCTACCTGCACAAGGCGCAAACTTTGTCTTCTTCACGTTTTTTTTTCCGTGTGTTGTGTTGTCCTTCGTCTTTCCCCAGTCTCGGGGTTTGTCTAAGATAATCGTTAAACCTTCACCAGCTCGTTGTGGCTTTAACGTATTTTCTTGTAGAGCTTATCCACATTCATTATAGCTCTGCATGACATAATTAAGTACCGTAATGACGAGATTTTTAGTTCCTGATATTTCCTTTAGCTGACTTTAGCGATACATCTATTGTACGGACAAGGAGTAATTCATCATACGGCCACGACTTCATCCGAACGTAATGATACTGCTTATTAACGTTGCTTGATTTTAACTTCAACGCAATTAGTCACTGATCTTAGTAGAGTTACCTCATCAATCAAATGTTTTTTATCTTGTTATGTCGAAGGTCCACCTCTGATCTTATTTCACCTTTTGTATCTACCAGGACTTAGTGATCACTGCTTTACGCATCTTAACCTAAACCTGCAGGTGACCAAACCATCCAATTGCACGACCTATTTTGAGATTATACTAAAGCTGACTTTGAGTAATATCGAGAATGAACTAGCAAGTACCTTAGATGATCTCGTGGTGGTTCCACAGGATTAGTTGAATAAAATTGCAGTGAGCCAAAACAAGGTCAACTACTATTCAACCATATACATTACTGTATGACAGCTTTTGAGAATATTCCACTCGTCACCATATTAATAGAGCCCTCAAATCGTCTCTCAGACAAACGGAACGCTTTTTTAGTGCTGCTAACTTCACATGTGAACAACGTTGCACAAAATATAGCTGCAGCCATTGATACGCAGAGAAGACATTGACATTGCAAGGTGCATTTTTTTACGCGCAAACTACAACAATACAGAATGAATAAAACCTAAACCAACTTGTAATATTGTCCATTCTGTAAATTGAATCCACCGTCGTGCTAAAGCTGCGTTAAAGTGCATACCAGATATGCCGTTGAAAATGAGGAAGGTTGATGTGAAGTCACAGATTTCTCCGTTGAATCTTTCACGATGATGAGAGCTGGAGAATCCCCAGTACTCAGCATAGGAGTTTTTTGCGAACGATCACCTGCTAACATTGTGCTGGCTTGAACATGCTGATAGGTTGATAGTTGTAACCTAATGCTTTATATGGATTCTATAAACTAGCTAAAACACCGTATATTTGTGAAATATAACTTTTCCGCTTACTTCTTGCCCCTGACCGCCAAGTAGGTGCTATCCGTATAAGCATTTAAAAATATCAGAACGTTTGCAGAACTCTGCAAAAATGGTAAAAAAAATAGGGAGACAAATGAGAATGTGTGATTACATGTTTTTATCCTAAATGCTCTCTATCGCAGGGCGACGGCAAAACAATGTTGCGCCCATACTCGAAGTGACGACAATTCAAAATGGTGGAGGCTCTGTAAAAGGCTCATACTAACCAAACCAGTTTGGATCAACGGCAAGAGTCTGTTCTCCCTTGGGTGGAAAGTTAGCAGCAGCGTGGCTTCGATTTACAAACAGGTACTAAAGATTCCTCTAATTATCAAGATTTCATTACCAGCGTTGCCTCTGCAAATTCTTCATCATATAATATTTTCTCACCTTGTCAATTCCTTGGAACATCTTTTTAACCCATCTCAACATGGTTTTGAAAGACATTTTCATGTGAAACTCAATCTCTATCAGTCACTCACGGATCTTTATTCAATATTAAACCTAAGATCCCAGGTTGACTACATATATTTGGACTTTCGCTAAAGCTTTCGATAAGTCTACCAGCAACTTGTTGCTTCTTAGACTATAAAGCTTAACACGTCATTGAAAAGAAATAATTTTCTTTCCAGAACTGCTAAAAAAATTTTTTTTCTTTAAACAATCTGTTGGAATATCGCGTGTCAAAAAATTCATATCACGCGAAAAATATCCTTTTTTATATAATATTGACAACGAGAGATTTGTCTTTTTCATAAAATCTATCACCATATTTCAGCTTAAATCACAACTAATCATCCCCCCCCCACTTTCTTTCAGCAGCGCCTTGATCATCGTCACAAAGCCGGTGTCCATTTGCCACTCTAACCTTTATTATGACTCTTTAGTCTCAGGACCTCGAAGACTGGAATCGCTTACGCGTACATCGCTCACATCAATAATGACCACGCACGTTTTTGCACATCTATTGCCAATTTCATGTTCTCTGTTCTTTAAGTATTGTATATTTTGTTCGAATTGTTTATTATGTTTACTGTTGTCTCCACCCCCTCTGTAATGTCATATGCCCTGAGGGTAAAATAGATAAATAAACAAATAAATAAATATTTCAAATTCTGCGCGCAATGCCCATGACGTCACGGATTGGTCATACACTCTTTCCACCTCAACGAGATGGTCATACACCTCTCCGCCTCCGACTTTGATGCGTCAAGCTGATCCATCTCCACCTCCACGCGCCCGAAATGCCGAAAGGAATGCAAGTGGAAAGGAGGCGATATCACGACTCAATCGCGTCATGCGCGCCGTCAATATTGCTCAACTCTTTTTTTTCCGCGTTAATTTTTTTTTTTTTGACTTTGACAGTGTCCCAGTTAGAGCTGTTTTCTTATTTAGCGGTCCTTTAATATAGACTAACACTTCCGCGAATTCAATCCTTCTTAACCAAGAGTCTCACACCCGGAACTGTCAATATTTCCAGCTCTTCTCTCGCTACCGTTGGTTCCGGTGTTCCAGCAAGGAACCGTCTTAAGCCATTATTGCTGTCTTAACTTATGTTAACGATCGCCCACTTCACATTCCTTATCTATCTGCTTACTTGCTGATGTCTGTGTGATTTACTGGGAAATAATTGACCGTAGTGACGACTGCGTGCTCTAGTCTGATATTACCACCATTGCACAGTGGTGTGACTGGCGTGTTCTGTGAGCTTTAATTGCTAACAAATATAAGTCTTTGCGCGTATGCCACTCCTATGAAAATCGTAATTAGCTTCACCATAACCAGCGAACTTAGAAGCTGTTACATTGTACAAATATTTAGACGTGCACTTGAACTCGGCAACCTTTCATGTGAAAGCTCGTTATTCAGGTATTCTCGCGTCCGAACCTCTATTAGCATGCAAGGTTACCTTAGGCTTTACTTTTCAGTAGCGCCTGTTTCTTTGAAGTTAATGTTGCATAGAACCCTAATATCACCTGCAAGTGAAATTATATGAGTGCATCGATTTGGGATTCCTGCCATGCCTTTCTCTATTGATGCATCGAAGGCCATTCAAGACAGACCTGCTCGCAGCCATAGTCACTAATTTTACCACTTTAGCAGCTAGTGTCAGCCAGACAGGATATCAAACCTCATCTCTTCCAACCTTATTTCTGACGTCGGAAAGTTTCACAACTCTCCTCATTTCACGAAATATATTTTCAGGTAAGTGTTTATTACGAAAAAAATTAATTGCACGCCCAATTTGAGTTTCCGCTCGTATTGCTCATCAGCACTAGGTTTGGCATCCCAAGCGCTAACACAATTACACTTTCATTCATCCTTTCTTTCTCGTACATCCCAAGAATGGAATCGCCTTCCTCGGTCCAACTGGCACTTCTAGCACAGGTCTCGGCGCATTTTGAATCTGCGTTAACTAATTGTTAACTCAGCGTTAGTAACATGCACTCCAGCGTAGTCACGGGGAACATCACCGCAAATCGGAACCACTGCGTGGCTGGGCGCCGCCGATACCCTACTGACTGAGGAGCGCTCTGTCGCGCGGCTGCTCAGCTATAGTGTCCGGCGGTCGAATCACGCCACCGCGACAGGTTGGCTCGGTCCGGTCCGGTCCGGTCCGGCTTCCCGATCAGGACTGACCATGTCCATTGTCATAAGTCAGAAGAGCGTGCCGGTCCCGGTCCAGTGAGATCCGTGAGCGGCAGCCAGATTCTCCGGAACCGACCCAGCAAACCAGGCGCTGTTCGGTTCGCTGACTTCGGTTGTTGCCGGAGGATCAAGGATCATTTTGCCCAACGATGCGCGCATGTTGGGATGTGCTTTTCACTTACCGTCAAGTTAACTTCCTTTACGGTAACGTTGCTGTACTGGTCTACAAAGCATTGAGCTCTCCTCGGCAAATTGTAGCTCTGCGCTCTCGCTCCGCCAGTTTCGCAGCCGCCCATCTGCATCAAATTGACTTCCTGAGCGTTGAGCAAAGTGGATGAGCATAAACGTAAGCATTACCATTTGGTCTCCTTTGTAACTTAATTTTATGTTGCGTGAAAAAAAACAAAAAAACTTGAATTTCTTTGCGAGCTAACAACATGCTTCTCTTGTACTGCTCGTTGAAATATCAGAAATTTCGAATGTAGACATCTGAATCTCATAATTTCGAACTGAACTTTTTAGCGTTTCCCCTATTAAAATTGCCTGGCAAAAAAGCCCAAACACACACCTGAACTCTGACCCATTTCCGTTCCTTTTAAACAATACGAGTCCGTCTGCTATGGCGTCACCGTCGCCATGGCAGCGAACCCTCTCCTGAATAAACGCCTGCGCGAACGCAGCCTACAGAGGCGAGTAATGGCCGACGCAAGGTTCCGAACACGGTCTACCCAAAAATCAACGCGGCAGTTCGGCCGAAACCGGACGAAGCAGGTGTTGGAGGAGCCGAACCTACCGAGCGGAAGCCGTCGCCGCTAAACCCTTGGCGGTTCGATGAGGCTGGGGGCAGGCTCGGGACTGAGGTACATCTGGTGCCTGCGAGCGGAGCAGGTGAAGCAATGTTTGCCATCACCACTTAGTAGACAAGGCCTGCGCGCATGTTGTGTCCTCGCTAGTAGATGCCCAAAGAGCTCCGAGCGACAACCGCCGCTTGGGGCTGGTCGAGGCGCCAGACTTCGCTGCAAAGCGGTAGATGCGTCTGCCTTTGCATCGTGCGCGTGCTAGTGTCGGGTTCGTTGTCAGAGGCTACCAAGACGCATTGGTGGTGATGCTTGCGCGCGAAGCACTCACTATGGGTTCAAGCAGATGGTATTGACGTTTCGGTGGAAAGAGTTACAGGACAAACCGCACCCAATAGGCGCCTCACATGCGAAGACCGTACGTTGTCTTCGATATTGGGTACGCGCGTGGTCTGTTTGGAAGTCTAGCTGGAGACCCAAGCTACCGTTGCCGCGTTCGCAGGTATCAGACGGCATTAAGAAGAAAATGGCGTCGGCTGTTGCTAGCTTCCGACTGCGTTCCCGTGTGTGCCTATTCAGCAGTCGCTTCGTTTTTATATTGTGACGGTAGCCATAGCAGACGGTATTTATCATGCGGAAGAAGACGGCGATATGCGGAGATCAGGTGCACGTTTTGACTCTATTGCAGTGTTGTGAACTGGCCGACGCCGCTCAAAAGCGGCGTCAGTTACGCCGACGCCGCTCAAGCCGGAAACGGGCCTAAGAGCTGCGCTCTAAAAAGAAGGGGCGACCAGTCAGGCGAAACGAGAGGATTAGAAACCAGCGCAACGGCTTCTGGGGTTTGAAAACTATTCATCGGTTTCAATACCCCCTTTCCGCCCGCCCGCGCCAAATTTATAGAATTGAGCAAATTGATAACCTAAAATGTTAGACGACCAGAAGATGGTGGAGGATTTTCGTAGTACCAGTTTAGGGGTACATTGAAATCTCATAGGATATGGAGTACGGTCAGTTTGTCCACCTGAACTGGTTTATAACGAAGCAAGATAATTTGTAAAACAAAGGAAAAAGAAAAATACTGTGATAGCGAGGCTTTCCGATTAGTAATACGTGCCAGTCAGCACGCTGTTATTATCACTGCAACGTATTCTCACCCAAAAACGTTTCACGGCTAAATTCGAGGAGAAATCGGCGGACCACTCTACAGATGTTTTTTTAAAGAGCAATAACAGATGTTTTTACAGAGCAGCCTCTAAACTTCACGGACATGGTTTTGTATTGCCCCTACTTTATGAAGTATAGAGTCATTTTTTGGGAGGAAAGCGGTCAGATGATGAATATCCACAGTCCTATGTTCAGACTGTGAAGTTGCATCCAGCAGCTTATATTTACAAAAAAAATAAAAAAGAAAATCCTGGCGGACGTTTTCGGTGTTACATTCTTTTTCAGAAATTGATGTAGTTCAGAGAATAGTTTTAGCACGAACGCTAAAAGGGGTGATTGTCAGTAGAAAAAAACTTTAGCGCGATAGAAAAAAAAGAAACTAGGTTTTTAAATTTAATTAACAGTTGGTATTGACCCTTATGACGCTTCACTGCTTAGCACAGTGTGACAGCTTTGCTTTGCGATTCGATGAAGACTTCGAGGACTTGTCAAAAGTCCGATTTCTTTTAACTAAATCATCCAAAACGTTTCGTTTTCTTTTTGCTCTGCTTCTCTTGCTACTGTGCTATCTCAAAGATTCAAAGTGCTACTCAAAGCAAAATGTTTCTGCCTGGAGGAAGGCACAGTTGCCCTGCTCTTAAAAAAAGATTCAAGCGATAATTAGCGCCAGTGTATTGTTCTTAACACACCACATCAAGCAGCTTTGACGTAAATGGAACAAAGGTCTGCGAGCGACCGAGCAGACTGAAATACCTATGTCATTCCATTGTCTAACAAGATGACCAATGATTCCAAATGTTTGAGACTGACAGGGTGCTCGATTGTTCGTCTGAGAACGCACGCAATGAACGCCTAAGGAAGGTTTTCGACAAAGATAGTCCTCGCTTAGAGCAAACAATAAAAAAAATTGCTGTTTTTTTGTTTTAGCCGATTTAGTGTTTTTGACACTGGAGAATGCTTATCGTATTTTTCGATTAAAATTAAAAAATCTGGGGCATTGACGTTTTATAGAATATATCGCGTGACTTGAACATAACGCCGCTTCGCCGAAATGGTGCAATATTTCTGTTCTTCTGAGCGATATTCCTCATGAGCCAGTATGGCGGCAAGAGTTATGCTCGAAATAATGCAACAATAAAAATAATTGAAACATCTGGTGTTCATCTCCTTCGCTTCTTTTTTTTTACACCATGTTTCGTGAGGGGACCTTCTTATCTGAGGTAAATCCTACTTGATAGCTGCTGGTAAATGTATGCATACTTTTTTAACAACGTTATTAGAAATGAAGGGCTTCAAAAATTGCCCTATCTAAGTATGAGCTAGAGTTGAGAATAAACTAAACTGTACCACAAGATGTTTTTCAAATTATAGTCCGGACCCGGTGAATAGGCCGCAAGGGCCGACTTCAGCCGAAAAGAGGTTTTCCTTTAGATAGTCCGCACACGGTGCCATGGGGTGTACAGTTCGCACTTGGTGCCCGACCCGAACGTAAAAATGATCATAAACAGCACATCTTGACAGATGCCAGTTGTATTAGTATTTCCAAAGGAACTTCTATCATACATAAATCACCATTAATATACTCTCCAACCATGGGCGTCCGGAGGCGGCAGTTTATTTTCAGGTGTGTCGCTAGTGTTAGTAGAATGGGCGTCCTTGAGTCTTAATATTATTATATTTGTCGACGGAAATAAGAATAACGTACGTGAGGCAGTCAGCTTTGACGGTGTCAGTTTTATTAACACGATGGGCTTGTCGTTCAGGATTTGACAATCCTATAATCATGCCGTCCCAAGTAGGAACCATAAAGTCTCAGGCACGCTGCCCATACATCAAACAAAAGATGGGGTATTGGCTGCATGCCTGACGACAAGTGTTTGCAGGCACGGCTCCAGCATCTTCGAAGCACATATCAGAAAAATACCAAACCTTGTAGTAAGTCTGACCCTGTGGATAGTCCGCACCGTGTAAAATTTCAGCTTTTAAACATGTATAGTCCGTGGATTATACACCGGAAAATACGGTACGTTAAGGTTATAAAAATATATGATGACTACTCACCGCCGTCGTCGAACCCATGAGTAATTTCGTGTCCTATAACCATCCCAATAGCTCCCATGTTGATTGACCTGAGGAATACAAAAAAAGCAAAACACATTAGACGCACAACTGGTAACATACGTAAACTTTGTTATGAAAGGTTGACGTCATGCAGAGTTTTAAGATGTGGCTCGTGGAAGTAAATATATATGTATATATATAAATATATATATATATTTTAACTTTCTTACTTACAAAGAGATTTCCGAGGGCCTTCACAGGCATGGTGCCTCGAGAAGGCTGTGCAAGCCAATGCTCTAACAGTACAAAAGAGGAAGACTGTTCACACAATTGGTTTCGAAGACGCTGCTTCGGTCGCTCCCAACAGGCATTTGAGAAGGTGCCGCTTCATAGAACCTTTGTTTTTATAAAGTTAACGCTATTGTCACGTGAATAGAATACTATAAAACCCTTAATGTTCTGGAGCCCTTAATTTTCGCAAAATTCGAGAGTTGGAAAATTTTGCGAAATTTAAGGGCACGCGAAAATTTCGGTCCTTAAGAAATTCAAGGCAACGGTCTGGAATTCGCGTTATTTAGTGGCCGCGATTATGACCTCGTGTGACAGATTCGCGAAAAGAAAGGGACGCGTAAATAAAGATCTTTAAATTACACGGTACGCGAGCAAAGGCATCATGGCAATCGCTGTGTTTGTCCAGTCCTTTCATTCGTGTCCTTATATTTCCGTGTTCATGCTGACCCGATTGCCATTGTATAGTGAGGATGTGACGTCTTAACGCCGCCGTCTTATTGTTAAACTATTAAAAAAAAAAGATGCGGGACACGTGATTTACGTGATATTGTCCTGCAAACGTTCTTTGCTTCGGCGCTGCAGTGGTGTTCACAGTCGCAGAACAGTCTAATTCTTTGGGTGTGCCAAACTGGCTACTTAATAGAAATCAATTAACTAGCTTTCTAAGTGATAATTTAGTGCAAACCTTCCAACACGAATGTTGTAGAGAGTGTCAAGAAAGATCCCATTGTGTTATTTACATAAATGTAACCTTTGTGTATATAATTTTGTTAGCTTTAAGAAGAAAAAAGGTCCGCCACATTTGAGAAGAATCTTTCGGTGACTACACACTAGCGAGATGCGATATTATTGCTCTGAGTCACGTGAGGGTTTTGAAATCTCGACCTCTTCCTTTAAGGCTAAAGGACAAGAAATAGACACCCAGGGCCTCCTTGGTGGAAACGACTACAACGGGGTTGTGAGAATCAGCCGCGCTATCTCGTGAAGGGACTACAAGAATAACCCTAATGAAGAATCCATCAATGGAACCCTGTTTGGCAGCAGTCAATGTTTTCCAGTGGACAGCTGACTGTGCCTGACTGTAAGTCAAGCATGTCTTATTGGCCAACAAGTTACTCTGACCGACAGTCAAACTCCAGTCAAACTCCACTTGTCGGCTTTCTGGTGGTTTCCTGGTGGCAGTCGGCCGCCGCGAAATGCCGTCAAGGTTTCTTTGTGGCGATTCTGATTGTACATTGATTGTCTCTGACTGTACATCAAAAATGTTTGACGTGCAGACAGACGTACGGTCAAAGGACGTAAAGTTCGTTTGGATACCACTATATCGTCAAGTCTATGAATACGAAAAAAATTCTATGCTCGAGAAAACGATTTCGGGGCGTGAGCCCATAAAACCGCTGATGTTTGAGGATATGACAAGCAGGGCACCCGACAACACTGATCAGAAGCCCGCTCGAAACGCCGAACACGCCATTTACTCCTTTACTTTCGCTTCGCCCATAGAGGCTTCGCCGAGCTTCCATGAACGATCGCTTTCGACTCGTTTTGTTTGCCCGCTTGCTCCAACCTGTCGATCCTGCCCGAGCTCTACAATGTCTTAAGTTTTAGTAGAATTTCTCCTCGACAAGACCCGGTCTGTCGGGAGTTCCGACTATGTAAGGAACTTTAGCGGTGTAGTTGAAGACGACAAGTTGTCACCATGTCTACTGGGCCGGAGACGAGCGAACAAATGGAGGGTTCTACGACGCGAAAGTAGTCTACAAGGCAAGTGAGTAGAACTGAAGTAGGGCAATTGATGACGAGTGCTTTGCATAACATGCTGAAGACTTAACTGCATATGGAGCCGAAGCATTCTTTAGAGCAATGAACTCATTGACGGAACCTCGCGCTGCATTACTGCAATGCTCTTGACTCGGTCTGAGAGGTTTAGGCTAGAAAGTTTATACCTTTCTATCTGGTGTGGGCTATTGTCCTTACCGCTGTGTCGCAGCTCATTATTACTGTTTCATGAAGAGCGCAGACAAAAAGCATCCGCGAGCGTAGGTCAGATATGTTTGCTGCTCGCGTTCGTTCATGGAAGCCAGGGCTGTCTGTCGTTGCATGCATGCTTGCTCTCTAGCTTCAACGGAGTCGCATACGTTTTGTGAATTAAAGTGTAGACGGTCGTCCCGAAAGGTTCAGACATCCAGGGCGTTTCTCTGAACGTAGTATCTCAGAGTGCCGTCCGACGGCACTCTTGCAGAACGTTCAAGTGCCGTCCGATAGTCTCGTATAAAACGA
Organism: Ixodes ricinus; assembly: GCA_037355805.1. Classification (NCBI taxonomy): domain Eukaryota; kingdom Metazoa; phylum Arthropoda; class Arachnida; order Ixodida; family Ixodidae; genus Ixodes; species Ixodes ricinus. The sequence goes on from JAZHYW010054881.1 coordinate 51,685, forward strand.
GGTCTCAAAACGAGTTCTTCGAAGCTGCAGTTTCGCTTAGTGGAAAGATGTCTGCCTCATGAGCAAGCGGTCTCGCGTTCAATCCCCAGTGCGTTTTTTTTTATCTTTCAAATCTTTTGTTGTTTTGTCGACGCATTTGGCGTTATTTACATTTCTTTTTTACGATTAACACTGGGAAAACCGAATGTTGTCGACGAGATTTCGCTGAACAGAATGGTATGGGACTTCGTTTCCGGAGGTGCATGGGGAACAGCGGGGCTTGGTTTGCCGGCTGGACGCCGCGAAGCTTCTAGTACGACGGGGCCAAATGGGTCAATAGTTTTTTAATTAGCAGCCGCAAACTGTCGCCGCGAAGTGCCGTGAACGCAGGCCGGGGGGGGGGTGTTAACGAGCTCGCCAGTGATACACGCGCCGTCCGACTCTCTCTCGGACGGCACTTGTAGGCGCGAGTGGAGTGCCGTCGGACGGCACTGTAGACACAGCCGATGGCGCCTCGGCTTGTGAACCGTTTCATAGCCATCCAAGATGGCCACCTCGCAATGGGAGCTTTTATATAAATGCTGCCCTTGTTGATGAAATTCCCTTGGCAGTAGCAGTCAGACGTCATCTGATGGACCATCAGGGCACGTTCCACCAGGGCTGCTGACTGGAGGTCAGTGTCCCAAATTACGTAGCTTGATAGAATTTTCGGTAGGGGTCCCAGACTCGTTTTCGTTGGTTTACGTATTTTTCTTTGCTCGTGTGCCCCGGCATTTGTGTGAACTGGCGGCGCTCATGCGGGCTGAGAGAGACATGTGTTAAGGAGGTTGGAGTGGCGGGTCGGTCATGAAAGGCTTTTTGGCTTAAGCAGTTCGGAAGATAACTGGATTGTAAATAGACGACTTTTCTTCTCTTCTCTTGGCTGATTCTTGTCTACTATTTTCGAGTGGCGATCATCTACAGCCTTCTTCCTTGAGTCCCGGCGAAATCCCTAGTAAAAAAAAAGCCATCTACACTGGGGTGCCCCTAGAAAACGCTCTAAAGCTTTTTTTATATTTAAAGGTTAGCGCGCAAATTAATGTTTGCAAAAAGTTAGCTAATTAACTTGTGTAATTAACCAGTTTGACTGATCTCAAAGCGTGTTTTCACTTGCTTCAGCAGGGCTGTGAGCAATACTGCGTTGGTCCGACACGCGTAGAGTGAACCAACTTTTTTAAGCCTTGGGATAAGCTAGCTCAAAACTGCCCTAATGATATAAAGGATTGAGCTAACATCCATGGTCCCATTTTTCATCTTAACTGCACTCTCTTGCGCTACTGCTGTCTCGCTTTGCAACTGCTGTCTAGCGCAACAGAAAGAATAAAATAATACACATTCCCCACGATGATTCCAAAAAGATCCGTCGCACGAGAAATGGACTAAATCAAGGGTGACCAAAGTGACTACGGTGTTAGAGCCGCAGACGAAAGTACAAAAAGTTAAGAGCGCTGTAGGAAAAAAAAAACGATACCAAGTCAAAACATGTTCTTTCCAAGGGGAGAAGTATAATTGTCGACGCTACAAGAAATAACACCAAGCAGCAGAAGGTTTCTTCAACCGCTAGGCAAAAAATGAACGCATGGTTCGCTAGCCAGCCACTGCCCCTGGTGCCCGTTGTCCGTAGACGAAGTTAGAAATTTTATGTCGATGAGCAGCAAAGAAGCTGTTGCTGGTCACTGGGACACATCTCTGCGTCAAAAAGCAGTCCACCTGTATGTACGGTAGCACGATGCTGCAAGACTAAGCTTTTTCTTAAATTTCAGAGCTCGTTCGATCTTGGAGACACGGGGAGGGAAGGTGGCCCCGTTAATACCCAGGGAGCACAGGAGCCCACGCATGGACCAGTCGCATTCTTTCGGCGGGAGCCTGTTGCCAGCCTTTATCGCATTACTTTAACGCAGGCGTTCGAGAGAGTACATTTTAATTGGGGCCATATTTGTCGAATCGTGCTAGCATTCCTAATTTAAAACAAAAAAGCTAATGCGACTCTGGTCACTGTAGCGCTACCACAACTTGCTCACCTATAGGTTGGTTCCCCACAAATTGCGCATCAAATGCATAACTTAGAGTGCTGATCGTTTAAAACCATTTAGCAGACGATGAAGCCGCAGTTTCGAGGAGTGAAAGAACCTTTGTTTTTATCAATATCCGGCGTACTTTGGAGGGGCCGGATTGGAGTGTTTGGAGTCACATGGTGTCAATTTGCCCGCTAGGTGTGGCGGGGAAAACCAAATTGGTGTGAAGGCCACCGTGACCTCCCAATTTCTCTGCTAAATTTAGTTGGAAAATTGTATTGATGTGTCCAGCGTCGTCGCGTCACGTAACGTCGACTTTTCTTGCTAGATTTAGCGGGGACACTGATCGAGTGTTCGAGGTCCCGTGACTTCGAATTTCCAGCCAAATTTAGAGGGAGAACTGAATTTGTGTACGTTACGTCAAATTGTCCCGCTGAAAAGATTTTGGGGAAAACCATGATTTGGTGTATGGGTCACGTGACATCAGGTCAATCAATTGTCCCTAAATTTGGGGGAAGAGTATGGTGGTTAAGTATGTATTAGATGTCTTGGCACCGGTTTTAGCACATATTTTCATATTTTCATTGTCTAGTGGTGTATTTCCCTATAAAAATTTTTAGTTACAAAAGTTATTGTTTGTTTAAAGGTGAAAACAAAAACGACTTTTCAAATTATAGACCTATATCAATATTCACCTGTGTTTTCAATGCCTTGAAAAAATCATTCATAATAGATTAACAAGTTTTTGTAAAAATTTGGAATAATTATAGACTCTCAGTTCTGGCTTTCGCAAAGGCCGATCAACGGAATTGGCATTGTTACAACAAAAGGAGCTAATTTTAAAGTCTTTCGAAGAAAAAAAATTAATTTTAGGTGTTTTTATAGACTATTCTAAAGCGTTTTGACCGTATCGATCATATTACTCTCATAAAAAAGCTCAAATATTACTAAATGGGTAACACTTTCGATATTATGAAATCATATCACCGAATTTTCTGAAGCGGCAATGTGTTGTAATAAATGGTGAGTAAAAACTCTGCCGTTCTACCTATGAGATCTGGAGTACCACGAGGTAGCATCTTAGGTCCTCTTTTATTTAATCCTGACACATAAATGATATCGTTAACATCGGTAGGACCCCTCTTTTATCATTTATGCCGATGATACTAGCTTATTTTTTTCAGGCACTGAAATACGGGAACTGGTGTATGAAACTAACGCAGCACTACAGAAGTTATATGAATGGAGTGTAGTAAATTCGTTTGAAGTTGATATGAGCAAAAGTGAGGCGGTCGCTGCTCCGACCTGAAGGCTAGAAATGTTAGTTTCAATTTTAATATTGTTCTTGGCTTTATCTCAAATTGAACTCGTTCAAAATGCTTGAAAAACGCGCGGAGTTTATTTTGCTACAACATGTCTTGGAATGATCATATTTATCAACAGAGCTAAAAAACTTTTGCAAAGAAGGTGTTGGGAAGGTTGTACTCAGTTTAAAGATATACTGCCATTGTCGGTATAAAATTGCTTATATATAAAGCTCTTTTCGAACCTCTTTTAAATTACTGTAGCTTGGTGTGGAGTACTACAAGCCAGTCCAACCTAAATAAATTACATATTCTTCAAAAAAGGCTGTTCGCATAATACGAAATGTGTCTTTTGACACACACACTCCTCACTTTATTTAAAGAGCTGAATCTAACATCTATTCTGGATTCATATGAGTATACTCTCCTCACACGATATGAGATCCACCCTCCGATGTAATGAACCATTTTTTACTTGTATTTCAAACTTAACTCCGATTTCTAAACCTTATGACGTTAGGGAAAGGGAGCGCTGGAAAAGATTCCATTAAATCGCTACGAACTATGGGTTTCAAATGTTAAGCTATAATCTTCCGTTGGTCCTAAATAAAGTTGAAAAACAAAATTTGTCAAACATTGAAAACCTACATCTAAATGAAATTCGAGAACTTTGTTTTCACAAATAAAAAGTGAATTGTCTTTGTGAGCTGTAAATACATCCGTTTTATATATTTTTGTTTCCTGTAGACATCCAGTCACTAGATGCTGTCGTTTCTTTCGTTCTCTGTGTATAAGGTATATAAATGTTTTTTTTTTGTCGTTGTTTGCTTGTTTTTTCCATGTTGCTGTTGTTTGTTGCCGTATGCCAATTGTAAGGCTGCAGAGGCCTTGTCAAGTCAAAACTGTTTTGACTTTTTGCCTCCTGCAGCCCACATACACTATCTGACGATGATGTAAATAAAATTATTGATATTGATATATTGATATTGTGTATACGTCACGCGACTCGAGGTCACGTGACATCAATATCCCCGCCGAGACTGGCGGGGAAACTTAATTGGTGTACAGACCACGTGACATCAGGTCACGTGACGTCAATTGACGTCACGTGACTTAAGCACCAATTTAGTTTCCCGCTAAATTTAGCGGAAATTCACTGATGGACGGACTGACGTAAGAAAAAATTTGAGATTGGGGGTTCCGTTAAATATTTCATTCTTTAAAACACACTTCACCTCTCTGCTTATTCAGTGCTCTATGATCTACACTATATTGCTATCAGGAATAATAAGTGGACGTATCTTTCAAGCAATTCAGTTATCCATACAAACACGGCTAGCTGATTTTCAGGAACTTGAGAACTTGAACAGGATATTTTCTTATTTCAGACTAAATTCAAATGTTTCCATAATCGCCTCTAGTATAGCGGTCCTTTCTCCAGATATTATAATATCGTTGTGTTGACAACGTTCGTGGATTTTGCATATTGATTAAAAAAAATTTCGAATGATCATATTTTTTTATTTGAAAGAAATATCGCGGGAGGAAATGATATCCAGGTTAGATTCTGCTCTTTGGAATTTATGTCCTTCATTTTCCACCGTGAGTTTTTGGGTTTCGGAATTCAAGAATGAGCAAAGGCACACAAGTGACGAACCACGTTCAGGACGTTCAAAACGGCTACCACGCAAGAAATTGTAAACAAAATCCATAACATGTTTTAGGAACTCGCCGAACATAAGTGCGTAAAATTATGGAACCTGTGGGGGAGCGTTTATGAACCGAGTTGTTTTTATTTAGGCTTCCGTGTTTTCGGCGTACACCGATAAATACCAAAATTTACCTCGGAGGCGGTTTTCTCCGAATCGGTGAAAACCGAAAAAAAAACACAAATATGAACAGTCCTTGAAGGGGAAGAAAAAGAAAGAAACCAGCTTTTCGGGGAAAGCTTTTTACCATACTTTTCTTTTTTTTCTTATTGACCCGGAACACAGCCGCACTGAACTATTAAACCACATTCCTTGCCCCATTCCCCTCTCTTATCATTACTAGCATTACTGAAGAAAATATTTTAATTTATGATTTATAAATTGTATTATTATTCTCCAGTAATTAGACAGTCGCTTTACAACACAAGCCCGATAAACACCGATTTCTCTCCGGCATTGAAATTAGACACCAAAAGACACCGACTCAAAGGAAATATGTAGTAGCGGTGCGTTCCCGGCGGGACCGCCAGAGGTTTTTACCAGACGTGTTCATCTGAAGTTTATGAACACCGGGAAAACCGAGAGGCCATTGGTTGGAAAAGAAGGAGGAACTCGGGCACGAGAAAAACGAGGTGCCCGAGCAGAGAAGGAACGACCGCATCCACGAGCTAGGGAGCTAATCAGCGCTGGTTCCAGGTTCAGATTCTTCTGATTAAGTAAAATAGTTTAGTTACGTTTCTCGGCTATTTTGTACAGTATTTTACTCGTACGCGGGGTGAACAGTCAGGAACCTTATAATATAAACACCGATAAATAACCCCCGAAGTTCAAGAAAATTAAATACCGAACACACGGAACCCTATTTATAGTTTACATATTGGGATAAAAGTTGCCTTTATGGAATGTGGGTGTCGCATCTCCTCAATCCGGAGCAAATTAGCTGGATTTAGCATTTTTGCTGGATGAGCAAAGATGGACAGAACTGAAGTTCGAAATCCTTCCGTATCCACCATTCTCGCTTGAATTGGCTTCCTCGTACTTCCACTTGGCCTGAGACTCATAACATTTCTGGTTGGAGAAAAATTTTGGCCGAATAAAACAGGCCATCGAGGCTGTCAACTGTATTCTGAGGACCTAGAAGAAAGTCACTTCTCAGAGAGAATGGAGCAACTGGTGAAATATTGGACAAAGTGTGATGAGCTTCGAGGGATATAGGATGAAAAATAAAGCATAAATTAAAGAAGATATAGTTGGTTTTCATAATAATTTCGAATACTCCTTAATATACGCTTCAAATCGTTTCCATGTATTCTTGATTATTTTGGATTTCTGCTATTGTCTGCGGTGTTCTGCGTATTCGGTACTCATTGCACTGCAATGCGCATTACACAATCGAGTTGTTTGGAAAGCAAAGGCAAAATAATGCCGTCTCCCCTAAACGTGCCAAACTCAATATTTGTTTCGCCAATCCCAAATAGTTGTCTTTTTAGTTATAAATGACATTTACCACATTGCTGGTGCAGTGGCCAACGCATTTTCGTAATATAGGAAATCATTTTGAGTACACACTCTATTGAAATTGAAAGCCACTTACGAAGGCACTTCGTCTTGAAAAAATGGCGGCTGAAGTATTCCAGCAGGGAAGGCTGAAATATAGGTGGTATGTTTGACCTCAGTATTGACCAAGAACAACCAATAAAGCACTAAGTAAATAGTGTTCGTTAAAATTCTCACAAATACTAAAGTAAAATTATTTTTCGAAAGTATGAATGCAAATGATCTGTAGCGAATTTAGGAAATGAATGCAAAAGGATCTGTAGTTAATTTAGGAGATAGTGATTAAAGGTATTAAGAAAGTTCATGCAATTACTACATGAATTACGAGGTGTCTAGAACTCTCCACCATAAATGTTTTCTTGTTGTTCTGGTTTCAGTTTTGTTTCATAGAAAAACGTTCCGTTCCGGTTGAGCCCCGAACGAAGAAATAATGGTCCGTAACGGTTCGTAACGGTTCGTGCTCACGTGCAAAAAAAAAAAAATAAATAAATAAATAAAAATAAAAAAAAACTAAATTTGTGTTTTTATATAAACGTAGGTCGCTAGAAAGCTTTAGCAAGTGCCCAGTTATTACAACAATACTAAATTGAAGAATGCGGGTGAAAAACACCGCGAGGAAGAATGACTCAAGGAGCTGAGGATGATCTCAGAAGAAGCACGTCATTAAGTGTACTCGGTGAAATGGGATACCTACGTTCAGATCAAGTAAATTTCAGCGCCGAGAACGCCTGCTCCACACTGACCTGTGTGGCTGGTACTCCAGGGCTACATGCGCTCAAGTGTACAGTTCCGGTTGGCGTTTCATTCGTTCTTCCCAAAATGTCAATTCATTCGTGCTTCTTCGAAGGCGTCGCACCTTATCCAGCACTTCCAGCAAGCATGCCATGTCCAGTCGGCCTACCTCACTTGTCGAATAGAGGCTGAGGGCCAGCCTCATTTTTGTTTTTCTTGAAAAACGCTACGAGAGCCTAGTACTTGTTTTTCACTGATAAAGAGTAAAAAAAAAAATAAAACACGGAGAGGTATTCTGGTATCTCTGACGGCTGTCACCAAGCGACGGCTGTCATCTTCCTCGCTGTGTGGAGCGAATACCGAAGTACCTGAACTTTTTTCTTAAACCAAAGAAAACGCTTAGAAGTTTTTTGGTCTGACTCCGGAACAAAATTATAAATAATGTTTCGATTACATTTTAGTTCCGTCCAAAAATATTGTGCTTTTTGTTTTTGTTTTTGTTTTGTTCCGACACACTGTTAATATAAAAGCAAGAAATAAGGGAATTTAGAACATAATTTATTGCCTATTTTTATTTGAAAAAGTTCGAAGCAAAAGTAAAATGAATACTTAAAGGTTAAAAGTAAACGAATTACAAATAATGGTTGATGTACAAAAATTGCATTTAACATTTGAAAGGAAAGCGGTAGTCTCCAGTGTTGCAAATTATTGTTGGAGTGGATATTTTAACTAAATTACACTTTCTGTTTATTGAGCGAAAAGAACATAATAAATATACATTACACCTTACAGAGCCAAAGTTAATTGCGTTTATGAATGGATAGTGTTTAACGGAACTACATTCTCTCAGGTATCAAATGTGAAAAGAATCCCCCTTTGTTTTTGCAAAAGATTTCCGGCGGGAGAATGGCCTCTCGGGGATTCGCTTACTCTCTCTTCTCAGTCACAAGTGACCATTTAACCTAATTGGATACATTGGATAAGCAAGAGGTTAAGAACCCTTATATTACACATATTTTAATACTAAACTTAATATAATCAATTAAGTGTAACGTTTATGACTACTGAAACATCGAAAACGCGTTGATCTAGAAACGTTTAACAGTAGTCCCGGGCAGTGAATCAACCAAAGAGACTCCCGGAAACTCCTGGTGTCAATCACCTAGAACCAGTTATTTGCTTTGCCGGTCGAGTTTGTCTAAAAATCCTTCAAGTGGTTAAAACCACTCGTGATATTGCACCCACACTAATAAAAAAAACAAGTCGATGTCATCTGCATACATTTTTATAAAGCGTTTGATAGGGTACCGCAGAGAAAACTATCAAAATTAAAATCCTTTGGTCTACATCAGAATATTAATAACTGGATTCAATCTTATTATACTGAACCTTGGGGATCTTCACGCTTTTTTACTAAGGGACAAGATTAGGCATCTGCCACAGTCTGGAGGACGGGAAAGAAGAAAGAGTGATTATAAACGAGAAAAAAAACTAAATTAATAAACCTAGCAAAGAATTTGAACACAAAAGTGAATGCTGCAACAAGAATTAAAAAAAGAACGAAGTTGGATGAATACAATAATTTTAGTTTGAAATGTAATCTTTAGTTAATTATGAAGTTACACAACAATTGTGACAACGAAAACTCGCCAAGCATAAACCAAAACGCGTTTAAACTTCGGCAGTTTCGCGCAGTGCAAAATACTGATGAGAATGATAAAACTGATGCTGACACGATAAACATAAGGACGCAAAGGAGTTTTTACATAGTTACAAAATCGAAACATGAAGCCGGGGACTAAGAATGGTGATACTGGTGATGATAATTTTCAGTCATGGCGAAAGAACCCCGTTAAGATGCAGTTACTTTCACGTCAGTTGTTTTCAGGACAATTGTATTAGCTGTTCAACAGTATGCTCTCCGTAACGACTAACATTACTAAATCGGTATCTTGACCACACAGAGGAATAGTGTTACACGTGGAATATAAAAAATACGTTTTGTAAAGTTTTTATGTGCTCATATTACTAAGAAACAAAGCTTCCTTTTATTCCAATATTACTATAGTGATAAAGAACTGGGAATAGTGTAAGGCTTCAAGTATCTCGGAGTTACCTTCCCAAAAGATTGGACGCGGAGTAAACACATTGATACCGCCTGCTTAAGGGCATATCGGAAACTATGTTTCCTAATAGACAAATTAAAGCACGCAACCAAATAAGTTAAAACTGGCTCGTATGAAACATACATAAAACCCATCTTAAAATATAAATGTGATATCTGGTACCCTTAACCAAAATATTGATAAATTAATAAAAAGGTACAAAGACAAGCTTCTGGCTTTATTCACTCCAACTACACGAGGATGACATCTTCAACAGAAATGCTCCACCCGAGCAATCTACAATCATTTCAGACAAGGCGAGGAAATCCAATGCTTAAAATGGCTTTTTAAAATTATTAACAGCAAGTTTAATTTTACCCCAAATACATATATTCGCCCAGCAGGTAAGAAGGGTCAGGCAGATTACACCAATCCAAAACAATCCAAACGTCCTACAGTCGAATCGACATTTTCAAGCACAACTATTTTTTTCTTATAAGAACGATTAAAGCCAGGAGCCGACTGCCGAACGAAATCGTGTATGTAGAAACGGCACCACCCTTTGTACATTCATCACTCAGCTGTTAACCTGTTAGAGTCAAACTTGTACTGCGTACGTGTTAATATGTGTTGTCAACCGCTCTCTGCAGTGATGTGTGTATATTTGTAACGGATACCCTCCCTGCAATGTCCTTCAAGAAAGTGTTGACAGTATTTTCAAATAAATAAATAAAAACAAAATATCGAGCTACTCTAAGCTGCTCCTGCATAGTATCAGTATCGTTTCGATCGGTTTTCCAGGCAAACCCACAGCGCAATAAAATATTCATATGAGAGATGCCTTAGCAACGTGATCTAGTGTACCGTGATGACTGTTTTGAGCCTAGGGAAGGAAAAGAAAAAAAATCGAAATGGATCTCTACTGCTCTGGAATTAATTTTTTTTCGGGTACTTACTGATGTCATTAGTCATTGGATTGTAAAACGCATTTACCACTGCCGCACCTGTGTACCACCTGGACAGTTTCATAAAAGTATTGTAACTCTTTGCAAGCGTGAAACAAATAAATCAAAGAAAACACGCATTGACAATACTCACTCATCTTCTTTCTTATATGGTTTTCGTAAACTTAGAAGTTCTTGAATGTCGCTATTTAGATGCAAGCCATGCAGAACATTCAGAAATGAATAGTTCATAAAAACAGGAGGTACCTATAAAAACAAAACAAAAAACATATTCATAATTTGCATGTCTCGGGTTTTTTACCCTTAAAACATAAACCATATATTTTGGACTATAGACGACCAACTATAGCTAATTAAGTTGAAATGTTACGCGGAGCGGACCATAATACAGGTACGGACTATGCAAACATTTGTTTCTTCTTAATCGTTCTTTATGACGATACGTGACGGGTTTGTGAATGGAAGAATAGTTGAATGATGATTTGTGTATGATGCAAGATTCATCGTGAGCTTTTAAAGGAGGCATTTGTGAAAGTGTACTGTATGTGAGATTTTTTTACGCGTTTACTGGGCATCAGGTGCGAACTGTGAACCGGTTTTGAACTATGCAGCAGGTGCAGACAATCTAAGAAAAACATTTTTTTTTAACCAGAATTGGCCCTTAACGGACTATGCACTGAGAGCGGACTAAAGTTCGGAAAATACGGTGCTCAGATATAGCATATCTAAAGATAATTACGTTCAATTCACTTTGCCCTCGAGTTAAGCACTTATTTATTTGAACTGTATTTTTTAAGTATTCATAGTTGTTGATGAACACCCTGTATATCCGGCCAGCCGTATATACAGGGTGCTTGGTTTTGAACTCGAACATATATTTGTATCAAAATGGGGTGAGTGTTAGGCGAGTGCCGTGTTCGCCCTGTTTTTATCGAGCAGAACGGAAACTAGATGAGGGAATAATCGTCATAATAAGTTGGCTCATTGGCAACATTTTTTAATTTTTTTT